>ONZH01020124.1:0-17067 GCA_900303285.1 Rhinella marina
CGTGACCGAAAACGCCCGTATTTTAAAATATAAAAAAAAAAATTCCAATACGGCGAATTGTGTGGCGTAAAAAAGCGTCCAAATGGCGATTTGCCGTTTTTTGTCGCTTTTTTTTTTTTTCTAAAAAAATATTAAATAAAAAGTGATCAAAAAGTCATACACACCCATAATGGTATCAATAAAAACTTCAGCTCGTCCCGCAAAAAATGAGCCCCCATACAGCTCTGTACACATAAATACCCAAAAAGTTATAGGGGTCAAGATATGACAAGGAAAAAAAATAAAAAGGGGCAACCTTCTAATTATTTTATCACTATGAAAACGCAGTAAAAACTATACATATTAGGTATTGCCGGATTCGTACTGACCAGTAGAATGAAAGTAACGGATCAGTTTTAATGCACATCGAACGCTGTAAATAAGAAACCCGTAGAACTGTAGCGGAATAGCGTTTTCTTTGCAATTTCACCTGGTTTGGAATTTTTTTCCCGCTTCCCACTACACCGTATGCAATATTAAATGGTGGCGTTGGAAAGTACAACTTGTCCCGCAAAAAACAAGCCCTCATACAGCTATGTGAACAGAAAAATAAAGCAGTTATGGCTGTTTGAAGGCAGGGAGCGCAAAACAAAAATGCAGAACCGAAAAACCTCCGGGCGCGAAAGGGTTAATAAATGTAACTTCTGTTTTTGGATCTGTCCCATTTAGGATCTTTCTGTAATCACATATATGGCACTTGTCAGCAGTCTGGAGGGGGCACATACTTTCTCACAGGGCGGTATCTCTGTCTCCTCCTGGTTCTCATCTTCTTCTTTCCTTCTCAGATCATGAAGCTCCAGGAGAAGCTGAATAAGCTCCAGGAGGAGAAGCACCAGCTCTTCCTCCAGCTGAAGAAGGTTCTCCACGAGGAGGAGAAGAGGAGGCGGAAGGAGCAGAGGTGAGTGAGGTGGATGGCGGTACTTCTCCAGCATCAGGTGACATCCGCACACACCGCTAACACCGAGCTGCAGATTCCATTATGAACGTCTAGTAGGAATAACAGAGGGACAGAATAATGGTGACTGCTTAGGGGAATGGTTATATGTAATGTCATATGTGTGAGGAGATGTGACGGCTCGTCTTTAACCCCTTCCTGCATTATGCCGTGAATCTGAGGATCCGAGGTCAGGGCTAGTTACCGTATACTGTATTATATACACTACACACGAGGGGTCGGAGGTCACGGCTAGTTACCTATTACGAGGAGGTGACTGCTGGGGGGCCGGGCTCACCTGAGGCTTTTTGGACTATTACAAGGAGGTGACTGCTGGGGCCGGGCTCACCTGAGGCTTTTTGGACTATTACAAGGAGGTGACTGCTGGGGGGCCCGGCTCACCTGAGGCTTTTGGACTATTACAAGGAGGTGACTGCTGGGGCCGGGCTCACCTGAGGCTTTTCGGACTATTACAAGGAGGTGACTGCTGGGGGCCGCGGCTCACCTGAGGCTTTTTGTATATTACGAGGAGGGTGACTGCTGGGGGCGGGCTCACCTGAGGCTTTTGACTATTACAAGGAGGTGACTGCTGGGGGCCGGGCTCACCTGAGGCATTTTGGACTATTACAAGGAGGTGACTGCTGGGGGGCTGGGCTCACCTGAGGCTTTTTGTATTATTACGAGGAGGTGACTGGCTGGGGGGCTGGCTCACCTGAGGCTTTTCGGACTATTACAAGGAGGTTGACTCTGGAGGGCCCGGCTCACCTGAGGCTTTTCGGCATCACTCACAAGGACGGTGACTGCTGGGGGGCCGGGCCTCACCGTGAGGCTTTCGGACTATTACAGGGGACTGCTGGGGCCGGCTCACCTAGGCTTTTATTCGGAGTGAGGTGACGTGCTGGGGGGCCGGGCTCAACCTCGGAGGGCTTTTGGACTATTACGAGGAGGTGACTGCTGGGGGGCCGGGCTCACCTGAGGCTTTTTGGACTATTACAGGAGGTGACTGCTTGGGGGCCGGCTCACCTGAGGCTTTTTGGACTATTACAAGGAGGTGACTGCTGGGGGGCCGGGCTCACCTGAGGCTTTTTGGACTATTCACGAGAGGTGACTGCTGGGGGGGCCGGGCCTCACCTGAGGCTTTTTGGACTATTACGAGGAGGTGACTGCTGGGGGGCCGGCTCACCTAAGGCTTTTTGGACTATTACGAGGAGGTGACTGCTGGGGGGCCGGGCTCACCTGAGGCTTTTTGGACTATTACAAGGAGGTGACTGCTGGGGGGCTGGGCTCACCTGAGGCTTTTTGGTCTATTACGAGGAGGTGACTGCTGGGGGCTGGGCTCACCTGAGGCTTTTTTGGTCTATTACGAGGAGGTGTCTGCTGGGGGGCTGGGCTCACCTGAGGCTTTTTGGTCTATTACGAGGAGGTGACTGCTGGGGGGCTGGGCTCACCTGAGGCTTTTTGGTCTATTACGAGGAGGTGACTGCTGGGGGGCCCGGCTCACCTGAGGCTTTTCGGACTGTATTTCCATTAGATACGTTGATGTCTCGTGTACAGGTTATCACTGACGTTGCGGCCTGGTATTTGCCGTGTTGCCCCCGTACGTTCCTTGGCTCCCTTGTGGTATGCTCATTATGACACCCATGGGTGGCGGGTCTATTAGGCAGGTAATTCCTAGGAGTAAGCACCCACTGTAGGTGGTGGTACTCGTCTTGTGGGAGTACCTGATGCTGGAGAATGGCGTCTTCATGCTCGGAGAAGGGTTTGCTGACGTACCCGGCTAACGGTCTTTGTCGCGCAGTGACCTCACCACGCTGACGTCTGCCGCTTACCAGCAGGGCATGGTGATGCACACAGGAGCCCATCTCATTAACATGCAGGGTAAGAATGGTGAAATCCTTTAACCCTTTGCTGGCTGCCCTGACCCCTAAGCCCTGAGTTTTCCTCACATTCCTATTCCAGGGAGTCCAGGGGGTCATTCCCGCCACAGCTCTCTCATGGCAGATCGAGCCAAGCAGATGTTTGGGCCACCAGTGATATCGGTGAGTTTTGTGTCCGTATTTCCCGGACGCTGTGTCTGACATTTTCCGTAAATGACCATATTGTCTCTTCAGGGTCGCCATTACCCCACACAGCCGTCCTTCAGCCCCACTGCCGCAGAGCATGGCCAGTACCAGACCAGTCAGTCAGGCCACAGCCCATACACCGTCAGTCAGCCGCAGCACAGCTTTGGGGCTGGCCAGACGGGACCCGTCAGCTACACAGGGAGCCAGCCAATCAGAGGTGAGAGTGGTTCTGTGGGTCTACAGGTTGAGGTTGGTTCTGTACGGCTGTGTGAGGACCTGTTTGGTTGTTGCAGGTCCTGCTGCTTTCCCCACCATGCAGTACCTGTCTCACCAGCAGCCGGGGTACACCGTTCATGGTCATTATTCGGGAGCTCACGCAGGTTAGTAGCCCGATCCTCTGAGGCCGGATTTCCTGATTGTGGCCGTTTAATCTTGTGTATGTTTTTGTCCCTGCCGTTGGCCCTGGTGTCTGACATTTTTGTCCTCTTCAGGATTTATGCCGCCGAGCAGCACCATCCCGCTCCAGAAGCAGCTTGAACATGCCAATCAGCAGTCTGGCTTCACTGACTCTGTGAGTACCTTCATGTGCCACGTCCTGGACTACTCCTGCCGTATCCATCATCCGTCCTTGTGGAGCAGTTGTCTCTCCAGGTCTATGGGGGTGTCCTTCTGGATAACTGGTGTCTATCGGTCTAATCACATTGCTTTCTGTCTCTTCTCAGTCGACTCTGCGCCCCATGCACCCCCAGGCTCTGCACCCCACGCAGACCCTCTTGACGGCTCCACCGATAGCGGTTCCAATGCAGCCGACCAAGGTAAGATGACTTGTGACCTTGTCTGGTGGTATGGCTGCTGATCTTCTAGACCTTGACTAGTGACCATGCCGCCATCTGTCTGCACACCCTGTTCTGGGGGGTCAGGGTTACATGTTGTGGATGGGGGTGACCGTGGTCGTGGTGTGGGAGGTGTCAGGCGTGGCTTTTACAGTTCAAACATATAAAATGTCTCTCACTCAAAACCGCGTGGTTACTTTACCACATCACAAAAATGGAGGTATTATTAGTATTAGTGTTGTGTGAGGTCTGTGTGTGTGTGTGTGTGTGTGTGTGTGTGTGTATATATATGTATATGTGTGAGGTGTGTGTGTGTGTATATATATGTATATAGTGTGAGGTGTGTGTGTGTGTGTATATATATGTATATAGTGTGAGGTGTGTGTATAGTATATATAGTGTGAGGTGTGTGTGTGTGTATATATGTATATAGTGTGAGGTCTGTGTGTGTGTGTGTATAATATAGTGTGAGGTGTGTGTGTGTGTATATATATAATATAGTGTGAGGTCTGTGTGTGTATATATATAATACGTGTGAGGTCTGTGTGTGTATATATATATATATATAGTGTGAGGTGTGTGTGTGTATATATATATATATAGTGTGAGGTGGTGTGTGTGTATATATATATAAATATAGTGTGCGGGTGTGTGTGTGTGTATATATATATAATATAGTGTGAGGTGTGTGTATATATATAATATAGTGTGAGGTGTGTGTATATATGTTATAGGTGAGGTTGTGGTGTGGTATATATATATAGTGTGGGTGTGTGAGTGTGTATATAGTGTTGTGAGGTGTGTGTGTGTGTTGTGTATGTATATAGTTGTGAGGTGTGTGTGTGTGTATATATATAATATGTGTGAGGTGTGATATATAGTGTGTGTGTGTGTATATATATATATATAGTGTGAGGTGTGTGTGTGTGTTATATATTATATATATGTGTGAGGTGTGTGTGTGTATATGTATATGTAATAGTTGTGTGTGTGTATTGTGAGGTGTGTATTATATATATATATATATATATATAATTATATATATATATATTGTTGAGGTGTGTGTTGTGTGTGTATATATATATATAATATATATATATAGTGTGAGGTGTGTGTGTGTGTGTTATTATATATATATAATAGTAGGTTATATATATATAATTAGTAATATATAATACGCCTTCTCATTCAAAGAGTTTTCTGTATTTTCATGACTATGATAATTGTAGATTCACACTGAAGGCATCAAAACTATGAATTGATCACATGTGGGAATTATAGACTTAACAAAAAAGTGTGAAACAACTGAAAATATGTCATATTCTCAGGTTCTTCACAGTAGCCACCTTTGCTTTGATTACTGCTTTGCACACTCTTGCATTCTCTTGATGAGCTTCAAGAGGTAGTCACCTGAAATGTTATTCAACAGTCTTGAAGGAGTTCCCAGAGATGCTTAGCACTTGTTGGCCCTTTTGCCTTCACTCTGCGGTCCAGCTCACCCCCAAACCATCTGGATTGGGTTCAGGTCTGGTGACTGTGGAGGCCAGGTCATCTGGTGTAGCACCCCATCACTCTCCTTCTGGTCAGATAGCCCTTACACAGCCTGGAGGTGTTTGGGGTCATTGTCCTGTTGATAGATAAATGATGGAATAGCCATGCCGCTGCAAGATGCTGTGGTAGCCATGCTGGTTCAGTAAAATCCCCCACACCATCACACCTCCTCCTCCATGCTTCACGGTGGGAACCAGGCATGTAGAGTCATCCCTTCACCTTTTTCTGGTTGGAACCAAAGATCTCACATTTGGACTCATCAGACCAAAAGCCCAGATCTCCACTGGTCTAATGTCCATTCCTTGGTGTTCTCCTTAGCAGTGGTTTCCACCATGAAGGCCTGCTGCACACAGTCTCCTCTTACCAGTTGTTGTAGAGATGTGTCTGCTGCTAGAACTCTTGTGACATTGACCTGGTCTCTAATCTGAGCTGCTGTTAACCTGCCATTTCTGAGGCTGGTGACTCGGATGAACTTCTCCTCCGCAGCAGAGGTGACTCTTGGTCTTCCTTTCCTGGGGCGCTCCTCATGTCAGACAGTTTCTTTGTAGCGCTTGATGGTTTTTACGACTGCACTTGGGGACACTTTCAAAGTTTTCCCAATTTTTGGACTGACTGACCTTCATTTCTTAAAGTAATGATGGCCACTCGTTTTCTTTACTCTAGCTGCTTTTTCTTGCCATAATACAAATTCTAACAGTCTATTCAGTAGGACTATCAGCTGTGTATCCACCTGACTTCTGCCCAACACAACTCATGGTCCCAACCCCATTTATAAGGCAAGAAATCCCACTTATTAAACCTGACAGGGCACACCTGTGAAGTGAAAACCATTTCAGGTGACTACCTCTTGAAGCTCATCAAGAGAATGCCAAGAGTGTGCAAAGCAGTAATCAAAGCACAAGGTGGCTACTGTGAAGAACCTAGAATATAAGACATATTTTCAGTTGTTTCACACTTTTTGTTAAGTCTATAATTCCACATGTGATAATTCATAGTTTTGATGCCTTCAGTGTGAATCTACAATTATCAGAGTCATGAAAATACAGAAAACTCTGAAGGAGAAGGTGTGTCCAAACTTTTGGTCTGTACTGTGTATGTGATATCTGTGTGTATAGAATGTGTATATATATATATTGCATAGTAATATATAAAGCAGCGGGATGTCGGGATGTGATTAGCGGATCACCACAAGAACAGTGCATTTATTTTAGGGCACTTACTCTTACATAGTCGTATGCTGTTTAAAGGGATTCTGTCACCACCATTTTACAAATTAAGTTATTTATACCATCGGAGTCATCTAGTCATATGGAGTTCTATATGGTAATTGTTATAGGGCATAGATGCAGTTTTGAGGTAAAAAAAAACGGTTTTTAGCAGCTGTCAGTCACTTACTATAAGGAGCCCAAGGGGAGTTGACAAGCGTTGCAGGAGCCCGGGCTCGGCGATTCCTTGGAGCCCAGGACCGCCCACCTATTTAATATTCACTGAAATCCCGCGCAGGCGCAGTTCATCAGGTGAGGCCGCAGACCGCACGGGCGCAGGCCTCTTTATGTACTGCGCCTGCGCGGGATTTCAGCCGCGCCGGAGCTTCACTGACTCACTCAGTGAAGTGAATATTAAATAGGTGGGCGGTCCTGGGCTCCAAGGAATCGCCGAGCCCGGGCTCCTGCAACGCTTGTCAACTCCCCTTGGGCTCCTTATAGTAAGTGACTGACAGCTGCTAAAAACCGTTTTTTTTACCTCAAAACTGCATCTATGCCCTATAACAATTACCATTTAGAACTCCATATGACTAGATGACTCCGATGGTATAAATAACTTAATTTGTAAAATGGTGGTGACAGAATCCCTTTAAGCTGCTGAGGCCAGTGATTGGCTGCAGTGGTCATAGGACCAGGGATGGGTGAGGGGGGAGGACCTGCATTCAGTCAGTGGAGCCTGCTTCCTGATCAGTGACCTCAGATGAATAGATGATGCTATGGTATCTAAGGAGTTAAAAGTCCTAGATCTTCTTTAACCCCTTCTGGACAAAGCCTCTTGGAGAGACTGATCCCTCACCCAGAATACTTCTTGATAGTTTCTCACTCGGAGTCTTCTGTGAGAAAAACTTCTGCTCCACCTTACACGGCCCCGTCCCAAGTGTATGTTCTCAGGGCTGGAGTCTGTCAGATGTGGCTTGTGTTTTATTCTTAGCCTTTCAGAGAAGCCATGTCGGTGCTCGGCCTAATGATGATACAGTCCGGGGCCCGGCCGGCCGGCGCTCTGAGATATTGGATCAGCAAGTTCTTTACAAGGTCCATCCTTTCTTCAGCAGCCAGAATGTCTCTCTTCTGGTGGACAGACCTGGAGAATGGATCTTCAGGGATCCTTCTGAACTCACTGGTCTTTGGGGGAGGGGAGCAGATGCCGGCAGCGGTGTTGGGATCCAAGAATAAAACCTGCTGTTCAGGTAGTGGCTCCAAACTGAAAGGGGCTCTTCAATGATTCATATAGACATGACAAACTCCTTCTAACAAAGCGCAGGGATCTCCTCAGGGGGCGTGTCAGGAGGCAATAGAAGAATGAAACTGAGCATGTGCAGGCAGTGTGTTATAGAGCAGGAGGAGCTGAGCAGATTATATATAAAGAGAACCCGTCACCATGTAATCTGCAGGCAGTGTGTTATAGAGCAGGAGGAGCTGAGCAGATTATATATAAAGAGAACCTGTCACCATGTAATCTGCAGGCAGTGTGTTATAGAGCAGGAGGAGCTGAGCAGATTATATATAAAGAGAACCTGTCACCATGTAATCTGCAGGCAGTGTGTTTATAGAGCAGGAGGAGCTGAGCAGATTATATATAAAAGAGAACCTGTCACCATGTATCTGCAGGCAGTGTGTTATAGAGCAGGAGGAGCTGAGCAGATTATATATAAAGAGAACCTGTCACCATGTAATCTGCAGGCAGTGTGTATAGAGCAGTGTGTGTAATAGACAGTTAAGAGCAGGAGAGCTAGGAGGCTGAGAGATTATATATAAGAGAAACCTGTCACCGTGTAATCTGCAGGCAGTGTGTTATAGAGCAGGAGGAGCAGAGCAGATTATATATAAAGAGGAACCTGTCACCATGTAATCTGCAGGCAGTGTGTTATAGAGCAGGAGGAGCTGAGCAGATTATATATATAAAGAGAACCCGTCACCATGTAATCTGCAGGCAGTGTGTTATAGAGCAGGAGGAGCTGAGCAGATTATATATAAAGAGAACCTGTCACCATGTAATCTGCAGCAGGTGTTATAGAGCAGGAGGAGCTGAGCAGATTATATATACAGAGAACCTGTCACCGTGTAATCTGCAGGCAGTGTGTTATAGAGCAGGAGGAGCTGAGCAGATTATATATAAAGAACCTGTCACCTATGTAATCTGCAGGCAGTGTGTTATAGAGCAGGAGGAGCTGAGCAGATTATATATAAAGAACCTGTCACCATGTAATCTGCAGGCAGTGTGTTATAGAGCAGGAGGAGCTGAGCAGATTATATATAAAGAGAACCTGTCACCATGTAATCTGCAGGCAGTGTGTTATAGAGCAGGAGGAGCTGAGCAGATTTATATATAAAGAGAACCTGTCACCATGTAATCTGGCAAGCAGTGTGTTATAGAGCAGGAGGAGCTGAGCAGATTATATATAAGGAGAACCTGTCACCATGTAATCTGCAGGCAGTGTGTTATAGAGCAGGAGGAGCTGAGCAGATTATATATAAGAGAACCTGTCACCATGTAATCTGCAGGCAGTGTGTTATGGAGCAGGAGGAGCGGAGCAGATTATATATATTAAGAGAACCTGTCACCGTGTAATCTGCAGGCAGTGTGTTATAGAACAGGAGGAGCGGAGCAGATTATATATAAAGAGAACCTGTCACCATGTAATCTGCAGGCAGTGTGTTATAGAGCAGGATGAGCTGAGCAGATTATATATAAAGAGAACCTGTCACCATGTAATCTGCAGGCAGTGTGTTATAGAGCAGGAGGAGCTGAGCCAGATTATATATAAAGAGAACCTGTCACCATGTAATCTGCAGGCAGTGTGTTATAGAGCAGGAGGAGCTGAGCAGATTATATATACAGAGAACCTGTCACCATGTAATCTGCAGGCAGTGTGTTATAGAACAGGAGGAGCTGAGCAGATTATATATAAAGAGAACCTGTCACCGTGTAATCTGCAGGCAGGTGTGTTATAGAACAGGAGGAGCTGAGCAGATTATATATACAGAGAACCTGTCACCGTGTAATCTGCAGGCAGTGTGTTATAGAACAGGAGGAGCTGAGCAGATTATATATAAAGAGAACCCGTCACCATGTAATCTGCAGGCAGTGTGTTATAGAGCAGGAGGAGCTGAGCAGATTATATATACAGAGAACCTGTCACCGTGTAATCTGCAGGCAGTGTGTTATAGAGCAGGAGGAGCTGAGCAGATTATATATACAGAGAACCTGTCGCCATGTAATCTGCAGGCAGTGTGTTATAGAGCAGGAGGAGCTGAGCAGATTATATATAAAGAGAACCTGTCACCATGTAATCTGCAGGCAGTGTGTTATAGAGCAGGAGGAGCTGAGCAGATTATATATACAGAGAACCTGTCGCCATGTAATCTGCAGGCAGTGTGTTATAGAGCAGGAGGAGCTGAGCAGATTATATATAAAGAGAACCTGTCACCATGTAATCTGCAGGCAGTGTGTTATAGAGCAGGAGGAGCTGAGCAGATTATATATACAGAGAACCTGTCGCCATGTAATCTGCAGGCAGTGTGTTATAGAGCAGGAGGAGCTGAGCAGATTATATATAACAGAGAACCTGTCACCGTGTAATCTGCAGGCAGTGTGTTATAGAGCAGGAGGAGCTGAGCAGATTATATATACAGAGAACCTGTCGCCGTGTAATCTGCAGGTATTTTCGGATTGTTTTTCAGTATTTTATCAAAAATTTAAAACTTTCTCAGCAAAAATAGTTGCCATAAAAACCATAGTCCTTTTTTGCTTGTTTGAGCGTGCATGTATGTTGCTGCGGTATACTGGCATTTTTACGCATAGTCTGTGCACTTTGCTTGGCGTCCTTTTCCTAGGACATGTTCACACCAGCGACATGAAGCATTTTGAGGGCACGTCTTCTTTCTCAAGTGTCATCATTTTAACATGGGTCTTATTTAAATCCCTTGGTATGTTACATCTGGTAATCACCGCAATCTTAAAGGGATATGTACTCATTTCATCAATACGTGATGTAGCATGATGATATCTAGCAGTGGACTGGACTCTCGCTCTACAGAAATACTTTTATTACGGGGGTCATTCAGTCAGTGCTTCTCTCTGCACCAGTCTCCTGGAGTTAACCCCTTCCTTGCTTTCAGCAGATTCCAATATCTACGTCTCATAGAAGCGTCTTGCCCCGCTTGTTTCTCCGTGTGCTTTATCCTTTTTTCCTTCTCTTCATACATTTTGATGATTTATGTATGTTCAATCTTATTTTCGTTCTCTCTGCCCCACGGAGCATTTGCCACATTTTAATAAATCAGTAGTGTGACCGTGACCCATCTATGGTTCTGCCTTTTCTGTGCCCTTCTTCTTTGTGCCGTCAGGTAATTACCGCTGCTTCTACCTTTTCTCAGAAGTCATAATATCCGTATTCCCCCATCTCTAAGGAATACGCCGGCGTCCTCGCTGCGTCGCTCAGCGGTTGTAATGATTTCTTTATGAACTTTTTATATAGTTTTATTTCCCTGTAGACACTGGGCTGTACTAGATGTCCCATTCACTCTCGTGATCTGGCTGGTTTTATCATTTTTCCTAAATAATCTGACATCCAAAGAGGACACTGAAGCCTCAATCCATCTGATCGGGAAGTTACTTCCTGCTGCCCGCCGTCCATGCATTGTGGCTGTCAGGAAAGGGTTAAAGGGCAATACATTTTATTAAAGCTATAGACATCATTTTCCATATCATTAGGTGTTTAATGGTCAGCACATGGATGGTATCGTCATGTTGGCCACAACCCGTGGACTAAACCATCAGGTTCACAGTGGGGGAAAAATGTATTTCTTTCCTATTCCACCCCCTCAAAAATATTAAATGTTAATCAGTCAATATCATGTGCCCTAATTGGAACCAATGAAAACTACATCTAGTCCTGTAAAAAACCAGCCACATGTGGGTACACTGACGAGTCAATGAATGTGGCACTGTTGTTGTGCAGAAGTAGTAAAAACACATAGGGCCACCCCTCCCTGTATGTGGACTATCTGGATGTGTATGGTGGGTTATTGGGAGAGAACTGACGCCTACTGAATGTGAATGGGTGAGTATTCTGAAGAATATAATGGGCTACAATATGCAAAGTGCTCCCTCCAGTTCTTGTATCAGTGACATCAGCACTGGTCCTACAGTGGGTGCTTCGGTTCCTCCTGGACTGTTGTAAACTGTTCCAGGAAATTAGGCGCTAGCCACACTGTGTGGAGTGGGCAACTGAGAACTAGTCCTTGAAGAGATGGTCCCAGACTGACAGCTTTTCCACAGGATGCTGCCCCATATGAGTACAGTAGCGGGTGGGCATGTGTACTGCCGCTGGATTCAGTGTCCATGGAGTGGGAGCCCAGGCACTGTGCTGATGGATGCAGTGTGTGGACACACACTTAAAGGAAGGTCCTTCCATATAATCCGCACCCTTAGGATGGACCCCTTCTGTCCTGCAGGTCTTCATTCTTATTCATCAGCAAGCCCTTGTATGCCTGCCTAACAATGGGGACATATACAACCTGTGTGTCACTGTCCATACCCCTAAGGTAGCACTATTCTACAGAACCAAACTTTCAACCTGCCATGTGACCGGGTATTACATCCCATGCAGGTAGAATATGCCTGTCTGAATGAGGCCCAAGTGTATAACCCTGCATATGGCTTGTATACAAGATGTATGACTGCAGTGACCCTGTTATTGGGTCTCATCCTGGACGGACATGTATGTCTTTCCCGCTAACCTCTTCTTTCTCAGCTCGCTTTCTCATACTTTAGACTGTGCCCCCTACCTCATTTCTTTCCCGCTAACCTCTCTACCTCGTCTCCCTTTTCTGATCGCCCCTCCAGGCTGTACATAATCTCTTTTGTCATGCTTTCGCTCTTCCGTTTCTCTCTGTTCATTGATTCCTGACGGATATGTTTTCTTTCCAGTCGGCCTTGTCTTATTCCCACCCATCACGCTCTGCTTCTCCTGGAGGATACCCACATGGGACCCCACCTCAGCAGCCACATACGGTAAGAAGGTGCCCTCAGTGCCAGATTCTTGGTGATGTTGTTCACATGCATGCTAACTCTTCAATGCTTTTCACCACAGTCTGGGTTCCAGGCCTCCCAGCAGCCGACTCCTCGTCTTCCTTTCATGCAGCATGGACAGAACCAGAGATTCTACCACAAGTGATTGTCCCGCACTTTATCTTCAGCCTCTGTATGAAGAGTGTAAATATTCGTGATAAGAGACCCCCAGTATCCCTGTCCAGCTCCTTGCTGTACCACTCACACCTTGCAGCTTTTTAACCTCCCGCAGACTGGGGTGGTGATGTAAATAAAGTGACATTACCTGTTGTGATCTCATGTGTCTTGATAATGAAACTGCTGCTGACATTAGATGAGGTTTTATACGTATGCAGCTCTGTCATGACTCTTCTTTTTATCAGTCTGTTCACCATCAGGTCATGGCTGACGCTTGGCATATGACAAGCATGTCCATGAGACTCTGCCCACCCACAAACGGGAAACTGAGGGTTTCTACAGGAAAACACGGTACGAGAGCTCACCTGGAGGCATCCTACCACCATGCGGTGTACCGGTGAGGGCACCAGGGCACTGGACAACCATTTTATGGCCAGAAAATCAGCATTACAGGTTCTCTAGAACTGGTGCAGGAAGGATGGTTTGGGTACCTGGAGAACTGGGTGACTTTTCTGTCGGCTCCAGGCTTTTTCGTAAGGATGGGCTGCACCTCAATGGGGGAGAAGATGGCTGGAAGGTTGGAGGACACTCTAAACTATGGACTGTGAGGAGTGTGTGTGTGGGGGTTCATTACATTATAGGAGAGGAAGAAAAAAAAACAATAATAAAATACTAATAGGAGTTTATTATAAACCACCCAATATACCAGAGACCACAGAAAATCTACTTCTCAATGAGGTAGACGAGACGGCAAATCATAATGAGGTCGTTATTATGGGGGAACTCCGCGGAAACTGAAACCTGTACATCTCATAAAGGAAACAGGTTCTGGGCAATAACCAAAGACAATTACCTTTCCCAACTGGTTCAGGACCCGACTAGAGGGACGGCCATACTGGACTTAGTATTAACCAATAGACCGGACAGAACAACAGAGGTGCAGGTTGGAGGTGTCATCGCCACTCTAGCGATTTCGTCTTCTTTGTGTGGTGCCAAATCGATTAGACACAGAACTATGCACACGC
The DNA here is from genome assembly GCA_900303285.1 of Rhinella marina. Taxonomy (NCBI): domain Eukaryota; kingdom Metazoa; phylum Chordata; class Amphibia; order Anura; family Bufonidae; genus Rhinella; species Rhinella marina. The sequence continues at coordinate 13,901 of ONZH01020124.1, forward strand.
TCATACAGATTTCACAATGAGACCAGACACACAAGTAGGAGGGCTGAGAAGTCCTTTCCATAAAACCAAAGAGTTTATTCAAGATACATTCACTTAATAGTAGGTATGACAGACAAAAGGGGTGTTACTGAGGAAAAGGTAATTGGCTCCATAACTAGATGGCAGTAGTTAACCAACTTCAACACTGAGTTCATTGGTACATATGAAAGTTTCAAATGTTCCACCCTTCCCCCTACAGTGAGTTTATAACAGCTATGTGAGTCACATGAACACTAAGTAGCTGCCATCTAGTGGTCAAGAGTGAATAATACCGGACTTACACATTATATATAAAAACCTCTCTCACAAATCCCTCCTTTTTGCGGGAAATAGACCAAAGGTGAACAGGCAAAGTGAAGTATTTCCCAATGCTCTAAACAGTGAAGAGCCGGACTTTCCTTATTCCTTCACCCGGTCCCCCCAACTCCCTTTCGGATTTTTATTTGCTTCAGGATGGAATTGCAATCTTTAAACAGTTGTAATCCTTATCTTTGACAGAATCATAGCACATATGCATAGTGTGGGCATGGAAATATTAAACATTTTAAAAAGAATTTTAATTTTCAGCCAGTTCATTCGATAATTGTCAATCCCTTCAGAACCTTGATGATACTTCCTTTGAGTGTTATTTGGAATGTAGGTACAACGGGAACTTCCAAAGATCATGTAGACCCCTCTAGTGGGATCTGCAGAGTCATCACCCAAGAAGAGTTCAGTTGTTCCTCTATTCCCTTGACAGCATCCCCGATGTAATTCCCGAATCTCTGTTAAGAGATGTTAATAAAATGTAGATTGGATTTATACTAATCATGGGAATTATTGATTTAAATCCTTCAGCTATCTGACTTCTAGTTTTAAATTAGTCAACCTCTTCTAGGGAAGCCTATTGCAACAAACATGAGAATCAAAGGTTGTATAAGTGCATCTCAATAAATTAGAATATCAAATATAATATATAATTCAATGCAAAAAAAATGAAACCTATCTCTTATAATATAAAAATGAGTGTCTGTCTGTCTGTTCTCTATGCGCGACCAAACTACTGGACCGATTTTCACCAAATTCGGCACACAGGTACATCAGGTGTCCAGGAAGGTTTTAGACCAGGTCTAATCTCTCTAGGACGTACCGTTCCTGAGATATTCCCAAAATATGATCTCCATTAACCAACATTACAACTGGGAGCTTTGGTTTTAAACTCCAACTGCCATTCTCTGCAAAGCCACACAGGGAGGGCAGGTTTCCATAACAACCAGGTAATTATCAGCAGCTGAGGATCTCATCCATTTCTATTCACTGACACTGTTAAAGGTATTCCTGTTACCGTAAATATAACTTGTGTGTTTTTCTATTACTACAGTTCAGTAGTAATAAAAGATGTTTTCCTCCACTGCTGCCTATTGCGTGGGCTTATAAATAAGCATAGTATTAACCTTTAATTCAGGCACCCTAAAAGAAGTACTTAAAACCCCCGCCCCAGGTCTCACTAAGCCACACCCCCAACTATGTCAGGCCACACCCCCTTTCACTTCGCAGCCAACAGAGATTGAAAAAATAAAGGTAAAAATCAACTTCTGTCAGCTGCAGGGATGGGTGGGAGGTTGACTTTCTTTCTGCAACAACACACAGAAACATTAAATGAAATAGATTAAATCCGCCCATGTGAAGCGTCTTGCTAATCCACGCCCCCGACTCTGTCAGGTCACGCCCCCTCCACTCCGCAGCCAATGGGAATTTAAAAAATGAACGTAAAAATAAACTTCTGTTTGCTGCAGGGGTGGGAGGGTGAATTTCTCTCTGCAACGACACACAAAAATTTTAGATGAAATAGACTGATTATAGACTACAACCGTTCGAATCGTCTTGCTAAGCCACGCCCCCTCTCACTCCGCAGCCATTCTGCAACGACACACAGAAACATTAAATGAAATAGATTAAATGCACCTATGTGAAGCGTTTTGCTAAGCCACGCCCCGACTCTGTAAGGCCACGCCCCCTCCCACTCCGCAGCCAACATGGATTGAAAAAATAAAGGTAAAAATAAACTTCTGTTTGCTGCAGTGGTGGGAGGCTGAATTTCTCTCTGCAACGACACACAAAAATTTTAGATAAAATAGACTAATTATAGACTACAACTGTTCGAATCGTCTTGCTAAGTCACGCCCCCAACTCTGTCAGACCACGCCCCCTCCCACTCTGCAGCCATTCTGCAACGACACACAGAAACATTAAATGAAATAGATTAAATCACCTATGCGAAGCGCTTTGTTAAGCCACGCCCCCAACTGTCAGGTCACGCCCCCTCCTACTCCGCAGCCAACAGGGATTGAAAGAATGAAGGGAAAAATGAACTTCTGTCAGCTGCAGGGGTGTAAGGGAGAATTTCTCTCTGCAATGACACACAAAATTTTAGATGAAATAGACTAATTTCAGACTACAACCGTTCGAAGCATCTTGATAATCCACACCCCCAACTCTGCCAGGCCACGCCCCCTCCCACTCCGCAGGCAACGGGGATTGAAAAAAATCAGCTGCAGGGGTGGGAGGGTGAATTCTCTCTGCAACGACACACAAAAATCGTAGATGAAATTGACTAATTTTAGACTACGACCATTCAGTACTAATAAAAGATGTTTTTTTCCACTGCTACCCATTGCGGGTCCCCATAAATTACCATGTCATCGACCTGTAATTCATGCCACTCTGACCCCCGCCCCAGATCTCGCGAAACCACGCTCTGACTCTGTCAGGCCACGCCCCCTCCCACTCCGCAGCCAACGGGGGATTGAAAAAATGAAGGTAAAAATCAACTTCTGTCAGCTGCAGGGGGAGGAGGGAGGTTGGATTTCTTTCTGCAACAACATACAGAAACATTAAATGAAATAGATTAAATATACCCGTGCAAAGCAATGGTTTCTTCCACTGTTACCCCATGGCATCGACCTGTAATTCTGCCACCATCAAAAGAAGGACTTAAAACCCCGCCCCAGGTCTTGCAACGTCACGCCCCCGACTCAGTCAGGCCATGACCCCTCCCACTCCGCAGCCAATGGAGATTGAACAATTGAAGGTAAAAATCAACATCTGTCAGCTGCAGGGATGGGAGGAGGATGACTTTCTCTCTGAAA
>ONZH01020125.1:0-30906 GCA_900303285.1 Rhinella marina
GGACGTATTAGATATTGTACTGATTCTGAATTGCCTCCTGCGATAGACGGGAATCGAACCCAGATCATCTGCTTGGGAAGTAGCTATGCTCACCACTATACCACCAGCAGGCACAGCAACTGATAAGAACAGATACTAAACTTGATTTCAGCTGCAGTGCCAGCATGAGCAGTGGTGTCACCTGCAGGCGGTGATGGACCTTCGTTGCACCTAGTTGGGTGCTTCCCTAACATGTGATGGGTATTTGCCTCGCCTTTCTTGGTCTGGGTGAGCACAATTGCCATGAGGGTAACCACCAGGCTGTTGCCTGAGGATTTGGGGTAATGGTGGGATTAAGCAGCCTCAGAAGCATCCATGCATGCTGCCCCTGCTGTTTCCTGTCCATTTCCGTGGTGTTTCCATCATTTTCTGAGGTTTCCAGGTTTTCAGGCAAACTTCCCTGTGCAGAGCTTTGGTCCCCCGCAAAAATGCTCGAGTCTCCCATTGACTTCAATGGGGTTCGTTATTCGAAACGAGCACCCGAGCATCGGGAAAAGTTAGACTCGAATAACGAGCACCCGAGCATTTTAGTACTCGCTCATCTCTAATTATTAACCTTCCAACATTCATTTTATTTCAAAATACATTTGTACATTTAAACATCTTAATATTAGAAAAAAATGTCTGATAATTCAATGTCATCCATGGTTGGTAACAGGCAGTTCTCATCCAGTGTATAGGAGCTGAAAAAAAAGAATAGAGAAATTAGTAATACATAAGCACACTTTGAAAAATAAAGGAGCTGACTACTGTGTGAAATTAGCCAGTTAAAAATGTGTTAGTAAAGGTAGTACCACTAGGTAAGTAATAGATTGTTAATAGCTGTATGGCTTCCGATGATGTATTTTTGATATAAACAAGATACATTGATAGTTTCCAGGGTAGATACAACACACTACAATCCATCAGTGCTGTTAGTGCCTTTACAGTACATGATGATGCAAACATGTGAAGTAATAGAAGCCTTAATACTTCTATCAAATGGCAAAAGGTGGTTCTTAAGAATAGCTGAGTTACTTGATTTTATTTATAAAATGTTACCAAAAAAAGGAAAAAAATACAACACCTTCCAAAAAATGGAATGAGGTATTAGAGGGTTCATATATTCAAATATATGGTCATTTTATAGACACAGGTTCATATGGCCAATATATTGGCACAGTAGATGAAAGGATTAGATTGACCATATAATTTGCCTAATATATATCCCAGCTCGCATGCCCACGTCAAGGGTCCTCATTTTCTTGCGAGTCCCTACACTATGTGAAAAATAAAAAAAAACTCACTATAAAAAAAAAAAAAACTAAAATGCCCAGAGTCCACGTTTCCTCAATGTCTGCCAAAAACTGCATCCATTTGCCATGGCAATGCCCCCTCAGGGCTGGAGAAATAGTCGGCATACCTGTCCCAAACTGCCAGTCCAGCTGTTCCAGGTCGTCTATGCCGCCTAAGATCATATCCAACAGATGCAGTTGTCAGACTTTGATCAAATCCAGGATCTGAAGGAGCATCATGAATCCTAACAAAGTTGTGCAGGATCACACATGCTTGAATAACCAGGGTTGCATTCTCCAGTGCCATCTGTAAGGATTACAGGAATAATCTCCACTTGTTGGAAAGTATTCCAAACGCACACTGAACATACCGACGGGCTCTAGACAGCCGATAATTGAATATACGTCTTCTGTTATCCAGGTCGCGTCTGGGGAAGGGTCGCATGACATGGGGCGTCAAAGCAAACCCTTCATCAGCCACTATTACAAATGGAGCCGGGGGTCCTGTAGATCCTGGCAGCTGTGTGGGCTCTGGGAGAGCAAATTGGTTGGCTTGAAGCCGATCACCCATTCTAGAAGCACTGAAAATGCACGTATCTGCAGTGCTCCAATAGGCCCCAATATCAACAATTATAAACTTGTAGCTACTGTTAGCCAAAGCTAAAAGCACTACAGAAAAATATTGCTTATAATTGTAATATCGTGACCCTGAGTGAGGCGGCTTCTTCACACAGATATGTTTGCCATCCATTGCCCCAATGCAGTTTGGAAAATGCGCATCACGTTCAAAGCCAGCAGCGATTCGTAACCAATCATCGACCTTGGGCTCTGGCATCACCGTGTCCTGGAGTTGCTGCCAAATGACTTGACATGTTTGACGAACAATCCGAGAAATCGTTGAGATGCCCAACAGGAACTCAAAATGCAGTGAAGCAAAAGAATTCCCGGTTGCCAGGAATCTAAAGTGGAAGAAAAATAAAGGTATATTACTATCAGTTTGTCTAAAAAAAATAAAATAATAAAAAAAAAAAAATACCTACCTCAACGTCATGATGAGCCATTCCTCTGGTGAAATGCAGCGCCTCATATTTGTCTTCCTCAGCTCAACAAAGGGATGCAACTTATTCTTCTCTTTATATTGTATATTAATATACAATATAATAATTATAATTATTATACCACAGTCTCTAAACAGGGGCTCAGGCTATTATTTTGGTATGATGGGGAACTTGAAACTCTTTAGATTCCACCAGATGCAAGGAAGTCTGTAGCAAATATTCAGGCATTTACCTTCTCTAACAGAATGCTTTGTTCTACCACTTGTAGAACTGTTACAATTGCTGTAGAATCCAGTAACTCCTTCCCTGTAAGGCTGGCACATATGCTGTCCCTTTTGCACAGGTCTGTTCCTTAGCTGCTTTCAGTCTAGTGGCATAACTAGAGACCCAAGTCAACGAGACATACAGTGCATAAAGTACAATACATTAATACTTGCAATGGAGACAATGCACAACTGTACCTAGAAGAATTGATGTTGTTTTGAAGACAAAGAGTGGTCACACCAAATATTAATTTGATTTAGAATTCTATTTTGTTCATTCATTATGCATGTTTTAAATTGATAAAAATAAACTATAATCACTTCTATTTTTGAACGCATTCTTACTTTACAGCATTTTTTCTCATCTAAAACTATGCACAGTAATGAATCTGAGAGTTTAGTTATGCTCTGCATCACATTCAGAGGTCATTGTGCGGGGCGAGGGGGTAAACCATGTCTGTCAGTTATTGTAAATGGTATATTCTGTGTTATCTGCTACCAGCTTTATAATGGAGGTGTTACATTTCATTGTAATCCTGCCTGTGACTATAATCAGATGATTGATGAGCAGTGATTTCTGCGAAACGGGAAGTTAAGTTTCATGTGAGGTTCAGTGGTCAGATTGAAATTTGCAGGATTTCGGAATTCATTTTTAATATAGATAAAGGCATGAAAAATGAGTTTAAAAAAACAGTTAACATAACTTCCCTTAAATCAGGGTTGCTAACCATCCATAAATCCCTGGATAGTCTGTAAAAACAGGCAACTATTTTTCCATGTCCTTGTCTGTGTTTTTTCTTGAGGCTGGTCTAAGAATGAGCAAACTGGTTCATACTGAACCAGATTCATTACGCATTTCACCAAAATTCGTCCACAAAGCAAACCCAATGCTTATCAGGTTCGCTTTGGACGAATCCAGTAAAACGGCGCTCGTCGTTATTTTTACTGCATATGTTGAGCTGAAAAAGGAAAAGGGAGGAATAAGAAGGATGCTCACAAGACCCTGAGAGGAAGTGAGAGGGGTCTTTCCCTGATTGGCTCAAAGGCTGACAGACAGCCTGGAGGAGCCAATCAGTGGGGAAGCAAGAGGGGAGATGCCCTAGCAGAACAAGCAAACCATCATTCTGTGTTGGACTGTGAACGATGGTGGATGGGTATAGCAGGTTTTCGAGAAAAAATACATCTTAGGGAGAGTTTACAGTTACAGTCAAGATTCTATTCTAGTGCCAGAGACAGTAAAGGGAAAGACTATGTCAGGGAATTATTTTTTATCCCTTCCTTCAATTGATTGTCTCTGTCCAAATTAGATTTTGAGTGCATGCGTCGACGCTAAGAACTCCAGACCACAAAGGATGTTGTTGGTTTGAAATCCCAAACACTTCTCTTCATTTTCAGGAAGCACTGTCTCATTTTAATTCTCTGATTTAGGAGTGATTTAGGAGTGGTTATCAAATCACATGTATCTCCATACCATATTATAATTGGATGTCCAGAATATATAACCTTTTTTGGACATAGAGCATAAATTTATGAAATCACAAAACAGGATATATGTATACAATAAGTTTCTTTTGCATCTGCGCAGTCTTATTCAGGCGTTGGCTGACTAATATTCTCTTCGTCATTCAAAACAGGAACTAGGTGCTTCTGTCTGAAGGCCTATCTTGCGTAAGCTTTTCCAAGCTAAAACAATCTTGTTATGTTATCTGGGTAAAGTCATTGTTAAATGCATAACATAAGATGTAGCAGATGAGATGTAACAGATTTCCATGTTTTTTCTTATTGCTCACCTTCACAGTCCCCCCTAAAAACATTGAAATCTGTCCTCTATCTTTCCCTAAAATTCAAACTCATGTTTCCTTTGAATGTCTGTAGATCTGAGCGGGAAGGGGATTGGGAGGCTTCACCAGTTTGAGACGAGTCTCCCCTTGCGAGGGACCCCCCTTTGCAGCTGGACTTCTCAGATCGCCATTCATTCCCTCTGGTTGTCCCTCTCTCTCTCCCTCTCACCCAACCCACAGCTTGGCATTTGGCAACCTCACAAAACTCAAACTTAAAGGTCGCCATTTGGGTACTTGATGAATTGTACCAGAATGTGACTGTTCCCCTAGTAGCTATTCCCCCATCCCGGGTGATCGCTACCTCTTGTGCCACACATATACAAACAAAACAGATTTTGTAAAGGATAAAGGTATTCTTCATGATAACGGACTGGGAGGGTCCACTTTCTTGCAGTGCGAAGCGTGTATCCAGGTAGGTTTCCCTTCAAGCTTCACTGAAGTCGGGGATACTAGAAGAACTTGGTATGGTCCTTCAAATCTGGGTTCTAGAGAATCTCTGACGTGTTTTTTCACCAGCACAAAGTCACCTGGTTGTAACTTGTGCGTCTCTTGGTCAGAGTCTGGATCTGGAATAGATGAGAACACTGCAGCATGGGTTATTTTCAATTCATTACATAAACTTACAACATATTTCACAAGATTATCATTCCCTGCACTTAATTGTTGTGGGTGGTACCTCCCCAGCCTGGGTGGGCCTAAGAACAACACTTCATAGGGAGTGAGGCCAGTGGGTTGTCTAGGTGTGTTTCTGATAGAATAAAGTGCAATGGGCAAAATGTCGGGCCAGGGGAGAGAAGTTTCTTTACTAGCTTTCAGAATCTTATTCTTCAGAGTAGCGTTCATTCTTTCCACCTTTCCACTTGATTGTGGATGATAAGGATTGTGTAGGCCCAGGTCAGCTCCCACTAGCTTCCAAAGTTCTCTGGTTACGTCCGCAATGAAGGCCGGTCCTTGGTCGCTTTCAATAATTTCTGGTATTCCGAATCTACAAACTACTTCAGTCAATAGTTTCTTTACAGTAGTTCTGGCAGTCATATTGCTGACTGGATAAGCTTCAGGCCATCCTGAAAACATGTCCACCACCACTAGAACATATTTGTATTTTCCGCTCTTGGGTAATTCCATGTGGTCGATTTGGATCCTCTGGAATGGATATAACGGCTTGGCTAAATGTTTCTTCGGTGTTGCTATCATTCCTCCTGGGTTACAAGTGTTGCATATTTCACAACTTCTTGAATAGTTGGTGGTTATTGTAGTAATTCCAGGTGCCAAATATATTTTGTTAATCACATCATTCATTTGGTTCTTCCCTCTATGAGTAGTATCATAAGCCCATTGTACTACAGCTGGGTACAGTGCCTTGGGTAAGCACAATTTCTTGCCCTTTCTCCAGAATCCATCTTGTTGTAGTTCAGCTCGCTTTTCTTCCCATATTTTCCTTTCTTCTGGACTTACTTGAGTTTGAAACTGTCTTAAAAGTGCAACTCCTGGATTCGGCACTCCTTGTTGCTGGGTCTTCTCTTCTTCTTCCTCTTTTTTCTTTCCCGCTCTTGTCAGGATATATATACCCGCCTCTGCTTTCTCTCGCACCCAAACATCCTCTTGCTTTGGCTGAAAAAGTGCTGCAGCCTTGGCGGCCAAATCCGCTCTGTGATTTCCCTTTGACTCCTCTGTCTCTGTTCTGCTATGAGCCTTGACCTTCAAAACTGCTACTTGTTTTGGTAGCTCGAGAGTTTGCATCAACGTCTTGACAGCTTTATAGTTCTTGATAGGCGTTCCACTAGCTGTCTGGAAACCTCGCAGGGCCCACTTCAGGCCAAAGTCATGTGCGATACCGTATGCATAGGCTGAATCTGTATAGATGTTAGCAGTCTTTCCTTCCGCAAGTATGCAAGCCTCAGCCAGAGCTTTTAGCTCAGCTTCTTGGGCCGACATGTGTGGAGGTAAGGAAGCAGCCTTCACGGTGTCTTGCAAAGTAACCACAGCAAATCCAGTGTGGAACCGTCCTTGATCATCTGCATATCTCGAGCCATCAGTGAAGAAAACATAATCCGGGTTATCCAGTTTAGTTTCAGAGACAGTAGGAAGATGGGATGTCTCAGCCTCCATTTGTTCGAGGCAATCATGGTCTATGTCATTTCTTTCCCGTGGATCTTCCCCCCTTGCGAGAGGAAGCAGAGTAGCGGGGTTCAGTATGATGCATCTCTTCAGAGTCACATTTTCTGGTAATAAAAGGGAGCATTGTAAACGGATGTTACGTTGCATAGAAAGATGTGGTTGTTGAGATTGTTTGAGGATTGCTTGAAGATCATGGGGAGCCAAAATGGTAACAGGGTGTCCCAGAATGATGTCTTGAGTCTTGTCAAGAAGAGCTTGCGCAGCTATAACAGCCTTGAGACAAGTGGGTGCAGTCTGTGCAACAGGGTCAAGTTTGCAAGAATAGTATCCAAGAGGTCTCATAGAGTCACCATGTTTCTGAGTGAGCACCCCAGAGGCATGACCAATGTGTTCACAGATGAAGAGATTAAAGGGTTCAGAGTAATTTGGAAGTCCTAATGCTGGTGCTTTCAAAATCAGTTGTTTAAGGTTGTCAAAACAATCCATAGCTTGTGGAGATAGTCTTTTAGTGGCCAGGATCTCTTGGAAAGAGTCATATAGTGGTTGCATGAGGGCAGATGCATTGGGGATCCATTGCCGGCAGTAAGTAATTATTCCCAAAAATCCTTGAAGTTCTTTGAGATTACGCGGGTATGGAATATTTTCAATAGCTTTTTTCCGATCATCAGTGAGATGTTTTGTTCCTTGTGAGATACAATGTCCAAGGAATATAACTTTTATACGACACCACTGGAGTTTGGATTGCGAAACTTTAGAATTGATGTTTGCTAAATGTTGGAGAAGACTGATAGATTCGATTTGACAAAGGTGGAGATTAGGGGCACAAAGGAGAAGATCGTCTACATATTGCAAGAGAGCAATTTCAGGATGCTGTAAAATCCATGGTTGGAGACAAGTTTGCAGAGCTTGGGTAAATTGATTGGGGGAATTCTGAGCGCCCTGGGGCATCCTCGTCCATGTATATTGAGCTCCTCGATAAGTAAAAGCAAAGAGGTATTGACAGTCCTGATGTAAAGGGACGCTGAAAAAGGCATTACTAAGATCAATTACTGTGAAGTATATAGCATGAGGAGGTATGGTACTGAGGAGGGTGTGAGGATTAGGGACAACGGGAGTCTCCATAATTGTAGCGGAATTCACAGCTCGTAGGTCCTGTACCAGGCGATATTTGGGTGGTTCACCTGGAGCGGATTTTTTCTTTACAGGAAATAAAGGAGTATTTGCGGGGGATACACATGAGATGAGTACTCCTGCCTGTAGAAAGGTTTTGATTTGGTCTTCTAGCGATCGTTCTTGACCTGCTTTTAGAGGATATTGGGGTAATCTTGGTACCGATGCTCCTTGTTTTAAGAAAACTTGTACAGGTGTAACTGGTAAAAGGCCAATGTCATCTGGTCCTGAGGACCATAAAGTGTTTGGAATTTGAGACAGGAATTCTGACGGGATGGATTCTTCAGGATTAGACACAAGGAAAGCAGGGATTGCTTGAAGGATGCATGTCAATTCGGGTGCAGGTTTAGATTCAAAATCCAAATACATGCCAGAAGAATCATATCTTATTGTAGCATTCATTTTCTGGAGAAGGTCTGCTCCCAATAGATTAGTAGGACAGGTTGGGGAGACGAGGAGTCTAGACATCAGGCCATGTAAGCCAACTGGTACTGGATATGTCAGACGGGTCTCTGTAGGATTTCCATCCACTCCTACACATGAAATGAAATCAGGAGAAAGTATGACATCTGGTGGAAGATCTTCTTTTTTCAAAACTGATCTGGCTGCACCTGTGTCCACTAGGAAAGGAAGTTCATGACCATTGATTGGGAGATTTACAGTTAGAACGGTTCCAGACTGACCTAAAACATTGCATGGAGTAGCATTGATAAAAATAGTAGACACAGGCTTGCCAAAATCCTATGGATGATTGGGGTTGAACCCAGCTTGTGAGGGTTCTTGCTGATAGGCGTTTGGAGAGTACTCTTGAATTTGAGGATTAAGTATTGAATTTTGTGGTCCCGTTTGTGGTCCATAGAAAGGGTTATTTACACGGGTTGCTTGAGGTCTGTCTTGTGGGAGTGGGAAGTATGGTTGATTTGGACTATAACGTTGTTTGTACATTTGTGGATATAACTGTGGATCATTAATGTTTAAATGAGGTCTGTTACGACAATTTTTCATAATGTGTCCAAATCTTTTACAATAAAAACAGACTCTGGTCTCCATTCTTTGTTTATTCGGAAACTGAGTTTGAGGATGTGCAAAAGTTTGTAGTCGATATCCAGATTGTGGGACCATTTGCATAGATTATGGATAAACTTGCATCGGTTGGTTATATAAAATTGGTTGAGGTGATGTCTTCGGTTGATCTTCAGAGATTTCTTGTAGGACGGCCAGTTTGGTTCCAGACTTTTTTGTAGGTTGTTCTTCAGTTTATGTGGTAGTTAATAAATTACCTTGAGCTTTAGCAATTCGGAGGATCTGAGTGCTGGGCAAATCCACATATTCTGGCCTTGTAGTTTCAAAATATTGGCGGATGGGTTTTAGTAAACCTTTTACAAAGGAAGTAGCGAAGAGAATTTGGTGGCTCTTGGTATTCATCTTAATTCCTTGATCTTGGAATAGAGTTAGCATTTGATTGTAATATTTCTCCACAGTTTCAGATTTTTCCTGAGCAGAGTCGAAAATGTTGATTGAAGATGTTGCTAGACGGTCTTTTGCCCAAGCTTCAAGACGTCGGCAGAATTCTTCTCCTGAGGAATATGAATGGATATCATCTATATTTTCTTTGTGTAACGTTGTCTTGACGATTGGCCAGAAAGAGTGTCCAGCCTTTATACTGGCAACATTATAGACAATTTGCTGAATATGTCCTTTGTGTTTGATCCAGGCTACGAAAAAAAGGCATAGGGTTTCTGTCCGGATCTGGCAACTGAATTATTAGGTTATGTACTTCAGAGGGGGTAAATGGGACATAAATTGGTGGCTTTATGGTAGTAGTAGTAGATTGTTGTGGTTGTTGTAACAACGGGAGGGTGGGTGGTGGCAATACCGGTTCCTGATCTTTATGTGAAGTTTGTGTGGGTCCAGGTTCTGATTGTGGTGGTGGTGATGATGGTGTTAATTCGATGAGTGGAGTGAGCTGTTGCCTTTGGTGTTGTTGATCCAGGAAACGTTGAGGAACTCTTGAATCAGAAAGAATTTTGGGTCGATTAACTTCCTGCCAGACTTCTTTTAACCAATCAGTAGTATAGAGGTCTTGTACTATAATCCGTATCTCATGCAGTGTCGGAACAGGTGAATGTTCAAGTATTGCAGTCAGAATAGAGTGAATGCATGGGTATATTGGGAAACCAAATATTCCAGCGGAGATAAGAGGAATAGCCAATGAATGGTATTTCTGTTCTTGAGTAACTTCGAGTATGTTATGTATAGTTTGTTTTAGTAAACGCACGCAATCTTCATGATGTTCTTTGTGGTATGTCGGTGCTACTGCATGAATAATATAGCGACAGTTCAAATTACCTGCAGAGGTAATTACTACTCCAGATACTGGAAGTTGAGCACCCCCAGCACGTCCTATAATTTTGTCACATTCCATTTGAATGCGATCGCCACCTTGAGTTACAACTTGTTGGGCTATTCCACCAATATGTCTAAGATATGGGTTTGTAGGATTTACTATTGCCACTGTTGATTGTTGTACAAGATCTCCTACAGCTATGATGAGGGGAGTTTTAATGTTCCAGATTGAAGTGGTCAAAACAGGTGTGTTGAACTGAACTTTAGGTTGTTTTGAGGTTTTCCTTGAAGTTATGTGTTTCATCCTAGATCGCGGTGTGATAGTCTTGTAAGAACTAGGAGTTCTAGTATCTTCTTCATCACTTCCCACTGTGTTCCATCCCTGTTCATAATCTTCTGTCTCATGTTTTATTTGTCCAGATTGTGGTGTTTCTTTATAATAGGGAGTAGTGGGGAGAGGATCAAAATCCATCAAATTAATTTCCTGATCATCTTGTTGTTCTTCTGATTGTAGTTCTTCTTTTGAAATTTGTTCTTCCCCTGAAATTTCAATTTGTGGATCTTCAGGGCATATCATCATAATTGGAGATACATCACAAGTAGGTATGTAATAGGCCCCTGAGGAAGTAAGCAAGGGGTATAATGGCTGTGAAGCATTGGGTCTTGGTTGTAATATGATTTGAGGCATAGTGACTTTAACATGAGGTCTTCTGTTAACAACAGCAGCAACATGGGTAGAATATGAAGTACCTATATGCTTAGGTGTAGTGAGATGATCACTAGATAGATTGGGTACATTAAAATGAATACCCGTAGGGGGAGGTACCATGAGAGATTTACTGGAATTTGGTGTAGTAAAATGACTGCCAGTAACAGGGAGTGTGGGTGTATCAAAATGGCCACCAGGGGATTGTTCAAGGGTTGGTGCAGAAGGGGAAGTGTCATTCGAAATTGCATTTGAAGATAAACATGGTGGGGCAGGGTCTGGGCGTCCCTTACCACAATCTACACAGTATTCAGCTGAGGGCGGGTTTTGTTGACCACAATTGGGACATTCCCAGCATTTGGGACCGTCGCCATTATAGGGCGGTGGTGGCTGTTTCATAATACAATACATATACACAGTTGTATTCCCTTTCTTATCTTTACATTCAACTTCCACAAAATGTTCTTTAGCAATCTCACAAGCTGTTCGTTGCCAAGCCTGAGCAGCGAGGAGCAAACCATGATCTTGCAACATTCCTCTGTGCTCTTACAATGCTTTATTCCACATGTGAATTTGTAATCTGCCTCCCTTATGCATATTACATATTTTCATTAATTTTTTCACATCATTAACATGACTTTTCCCCTCTCTGTTTGTTATAAGCTGTATTGGACTTTCATATTGTTCATATGGGGTCCTGGACCCAAGAGCAGCTTGTAATCTTTTCATACTTATGTTTATTCTTTCTTTCCAGATTCTCTCAGTTTGCACATGTGACTAGTTTCCCTATTTCGTGCTTTTGAGTGAGACAGAGCACACGACTGCACTGAGACTGGTCTTTCCCTCCGGGGTTAAGTGAAGGCTAGCCCTTCCCTCCCCCCGTGCTTAGCGAGGGAGAAAACTTATGAACCAGCTGTGGCTTTCACCCGGAGTGTCACCAACTGTAATCTCAGGTGTCACCCACAGCCCTATAAAAATAATAAGACAGATCAGGGCTCTCACTTCCGGATCTGAATTGGGATTACCCTTAGTAATCCCTAAACGGAAAGGGTAATTGGGAATTTGGGGAAAGGGGTTTTGGTATCTAAACCAGTCTGAAATCCACACAGGTTAACTAACAGTGCAGCCGTTTTTCCTTACTCTAACACAGAACTGATCTTTTCCCTGCTGTCAAGGAGGCTAAATCCTTATATCAATGACCTGACAAGGCGTAATCAGCAACCTGGGTCACTCTTTCCCTAGACTCTTGGTAGGGAGTAATCAGCTTCGTGGCTCTTTCCCTAGACTCTTGGTAGGGAGTAATCTCATTCCCTGGACTCTTGGCAGGGAGTAATCAAAGCAATCTTACTAAATAATCTATCCCCCCTATTATCAGTTCTGTAGACCCCAAGAAATAGAATACAAAGAGAGAAATTACAGAATAACTTATCTTATCTAATCTAGTCACTACGTGCAACCGAGCCACCAACCAGAAACAATCAATTGGAAACGACAAACAGCGTACGTATATGAATACGCACACAGGTTCTTTGATTCTCACAGTGGGAACAGGCACCCGGTCGTTTCAGGTGTCACCGAGAGGGTCGACAATACCACCAGCAGACTCACTCAGAACCGTCCGATACGGATAAGTCACAGATTCATATATATATAAAAACCAGTGAACTTACCGTTTTCAATGGAGTTGATCAGGCTCCAAATCGGACAGCTCAGAACAACCCAGCCGGTAGTTGGGCGTCGGCCCCCCAGGGGTCCTGAACCCCCAAATGAGAATCGCATCCGAGTCACGGCACCACTGTCAGGGAATTATTTTTTATCCCTTCCTTCAATTGATTGTCTCTGTCCAAATTAGATTTTGAGTGCATGCGTCGACGCTAAGAACTCCAGACCACAAAGGATGTTGTTGGTTTGAAATCCCAAACACTTCTCTTCATTTTCAGGAAGCACTGTCTCATTTTAATTCTCTGATTTAGGAGTGATTTAGGAGTGGTTATCAAATCACATGTATCTCCATACCATATTATAATTGGATGTCCAGAATATATAACCTTTTTTGGACATAGAGCATAAATTTATGAAATCACAAAACAGGATATATGTATACAATAAGTTTCTTTTGCATCTGCGCAGTCTTATTCAGGCGTTGGCTGACTAATATTCTCTTCGTCATTCAAAACAGGAACTAGGTGCTTCTGTCTGAAGGCCTATCTTGCGTAAGCTTTTCCAAGCTAAAACAATCTTGTTATGTTATCTGGGTAAAGTCATTGTTAAATGCATAACATAAGATGTAGCAGATGAGATGTAACAGATTTCCATGTTTTTTCTTATTGCTCTCCTTCACAACTATAAAGAAGAACAATTGTGTAGAATAGAAGATTTATACAGATAAAGCTTTAAGGGAGTGAGGAGATGAGGCTGGGTGTGGCTGGCACAGGCAGTTCCCTCTACTTTAGTTACTGCCTTACAATACAGCTGCAGCTGCTGGAGAACCTCAAAAGCAGCCAAGCACCAGCACAGGTAAATTGTTGGTGTGAGGGGGAAAATAATCGCAATACAACTGTGCAATATGTGTTTTACAATCCTGAGGGTACTGTTTTCCGTCTCTTTGTGAACACACATTAAACAATAGGCCAAAATCTGTTACAATGCATCTTCTGACAGTTCAAGTGTTGGTGTGCGGAAATAATCGCAATACAAGTGTGCAACATGTGTTTTACAATCCAAAGGTACTGTTTCAAATCTTTGTGTGAACACAAATCAAACAGTAGGCCCACATCTGTTACAAGGTATCTCCTGACAGTAAAAGTGTTGGTGGAAGGGATGTGGAGGGGTTTAAAACAATCAAAATAGAAGTGTTCAATACATGTTTTATAGTCCAGAGAGTACTGTTTTAAATTTCTCTGTGAACTCATCAAACAGTAGGCCCAAATCTGTTACAAGGCATCTCTTGACAGTTCAAGTACTGTTGTGGGGGAATAATCCCATAGTAGTTTGACATCTTGTGTTTTACAATAGAGAAAACTTTTTTCCGTATCTGTGTATTTTAGTGCATATAAGATATTAGGCCCAAATCTGTTACTGGCACTGATAATGCATCATTCCGAAAGTAAACTGCCAACAGTGGTGTCTTCAATGTGTTTATGGAAAGGGAAGAACATTTAATTGCACCTCTCTGTCTTTAAGTTTCAGAAAATAGACTTTCAAACTGTTCCATTCTTTGTGTGACTGTGTACTTTAGGCGAATGTCTGGAAAACAGAAGTGGATGAGATTGTAGATTGGATAGCTTACTTCTCCTCTCAGTCACAGCAGGATGATGTCGAGGTCACTTCTGTGTCTGACACCATGCCTTGGAGCCAGGGGTCACAGCATTCCTCCTGCTCCTCCTTCTTGGAGCCCCAGAACAGCCTGTGAGTGGTGTCCTCTCTGGCAGGGTTTTAGCTGCCCCCTCTTATTTGGGAGGGCCTTCTTTATTCCTAAGAATAATCAACAAAACACCACCATGCCCTCAGGCAGATAGCCTCTCAGGCGGATATTCTCTGTGTTGATGACTTGTGTGAGAGCAGTCAATGCTTGGTCTGCCCTGAGTAGGAGGTTCAGGGGGAGGAGGGGGACCCGATGCATAAATGTGTTAGTGGGGGTGGTAATAACGGCATCCATAGCCACGGAATTGGTGGGATCAGTGGTAATGACTGTAAAGTAGGGGCAAATACAGAGCAAGGAATCGGGAAGGGGGTCAAAGAGCTGACCATGACATATAATAGTCTGTTAAAAGTAGCATGGAGGGTGAGGACTATGATGATGATTGCCAGGACATGGGAGTGAGATCAGGGTACTAAAGAGGAGTAGGAGATATCTGAGGAGAATGCTTATATTGTGATCAGCTCAGAAACTGGTGATGCTGCCAATACTGTGGATGCAGGCTTAAAACATGCTAGACCTATGCCAAGCTCAACCTATGCCAGCTCTGTGTGAACAACTCCCATAAGATGTTTTTTTCTTCGCAAGGCTGGCCCACAAAACCACAGCCACTACAAGATCTGCAGAAGCCACATAGGTGTCACGCTCTGGTGTGGAGGGTATAGCCACACCAAGTGTAAGAGGGAAGGGAAAAGACCAAACAAGGGAAATGGTCACCTCCTGCAGGAATCCCTGAAACTAGGCCCTGGCTGACTACCAGTATGAACAGGCCTAAGTGGTAGGAGAGTTCATACACAGGAACCTAATAACAAACTGACCCTGTACAACCCTGCAGCTAGTGACAGGAGAAAGAGTAAACCTGTTCCTCCAAAAGGACAGACGAACAGGAAACTCCAGAAGGCAAAACCAAAACAGGGAAACGTAGGATAAACACAATAGGGAAAACAACACTTATCTTAATGCAGATATTGCAGCAAGATCCACACCAAACACAACAATGACAGCAGAAAGTATAAACCTCAAGGAATACTGGGAGAGGAAGGGGTAAATAGGGGAAAGATAATTACCACACCCACAACAGCTGAGGGGAAGGGGTGTGGTAAACAGCAACCAAACCAAGAGGAAAACATGTCAAATTATGTCACTTTTGAAAGTCTAGCCGAACGCCTGCAACCTGACGCAAGTATGTTCGTGACAATAGGTTCCAGACCTATCAACAGCTTCTTCTTCTCCTGCTCAGACTCCTACTGTACTTGTCCTTAGCTCCATCATGAGACATCTGTAATGGAATTTGTGGCCATGAAAAAACTATTATCAACCAGCAATTAGCTTGTCTACAGACCAAACCCCACCTGGCCAAGTTGGTGGTGGAGCAATTGCTTTCTTACTACTTAGTTGTGGTAATGGTGGCGTAGTTCTGCACCTTCACCAAAATTTCATTCTGCTGTATGATATTGATATTTCTGCCTAGCTGTCCATTTTTTTTTAACAGTTGTTCAAAATTGCAATTTTGATGGTGCAGCAAGGTGAAGGACCAGCTGTTACAGGCAAGGACAGTACATGTTTTTCATGGCCCGCGGGGTCAATGTTTTTGCAGCAGCGGTTAGGAATCACCCCGGCAACAAGGACAGGTCCTATTGACACCTCCACATTGTCACTGTCAGTCTGGTTCTCAAACCAGCTGATTCTGCTTCCTCCTCCACCTCCATGGACATCCTCCTGTTCCCAACAGCAGCAGAGCAAAGCATTGCTCCCACTCCCTACTATCACATGTGTAAAGTCAAGTGTTGCCATGTGTTGTTTCTAGGTCAGGCAGTGGCAGCTCATCAGAAATGCCTGTCAAATGCTGAAGTCCTTCGAAGAGGCCACAAAATCTGTCAGCAGGGACAACTGCTGCATGAACGATCTCATCCCCCTTACATTTATCTTATAACAGAAGTTCATGCAAGGGACGACAGCTGAAGAAGAACAGCTAATTCATCTTGCTGTCCACCCTGTAGCTGTTGAGGACCCACAAAGAGAAGGTCCCATGGAGGAGCTGCCACTAGAGGAGGGGGAGGAAGAGGAGATGGAGGAGCAGGATCATGATAATGATGCTGACATCGGATCGCCATGATATCAAATCTTTTCGGGGGGGGGGGGGGGCATAAAGAACTGGTCAGCTGTAAGCTTGCTTGCACTGACAGACATATCATTGACATCAAGCCGTCTGATGATTACGGTATAGCCATGATTTTAGACTCTCACTATCAAAGCTAAATGGGGGAATGTTTTTATCGTTCTGAAAGGGAGACCAAATTACGTTTTCACCAGGAAACACTGTGTATGCAGATTATCACAGCTTTCATTGAGCAGACACCTGCCACCAGTGTGTATGAAAGGGAGGCCCTCCCCGCCCTCTGCAGACTCACCAACTTCCTGCCACGCTCTCTGCTGCCACAAGTAGCAGAAGCCACAGCAGCAGCAACAGCAGTTCAGTCTCCTCAACATGATGAAACAGTTTTTTCATGTGCGTGCCAGGCTGAGGCAAATCAGCAAATGGAGACCTGCTTTCCCAATGCCCATATTCATTCCTACATGGGCTCTGCCCTGTCTCTGGTGCATACCTTGCTCCCTGACCCCATGGACTTCTGGGCAGGCAGACTTGAACAGTGGCCCAACCTACCCTAGTATGATGTCTGTTTTCTTTCATGCCCAGCCTCCAGTGCCATCTTGGAGAGGGTTTTCAGCACATCGGGGAGCATGGTGATACCTACACCAAGTTATCCTCCGCCAGTATCCAAAAGATCACTTTTGTCAAAATTATCCAGGAATGGATCCGAGAGGATTTTTACATTCCTCTAGCTCAGGACAATTTGCAGCTGCTACTTCTCACTTCTAATCCCCTACTGCCATCACTAGTAATGATACACATCTGCTATTACTACTACTATTATTACTACCCATAAACAGCCAATCTTCTGCCTTGTGTGTTCCATGCTATGGAAGCTTTTGAATATGAAAAATGCATAAGGCCTCATGCACACGACAGTGAAAAATGGCCGTGTGACGGCCGTCTAAGTAGCGGCCGTCACATGGCCATTTTTGGTGCCAATGTTGGCCTATGGGGCTATTCACATGGCCATTTATTTAACGGGCAGTGAATAGTGTCCGTCCAGAAATAGGACATGTCCTATTTCTGGGCCGTTTCCACGGACCGACTGCCCCATTGAGATCAATGGGGCCGTTTTTAACGGCCGAGTGACCGGATTGCTCCCGTCTAACGGCCGTTAAAAACGGGTACCCTGTGGCTACTCACCCTAGCCACTTGCTCGCGCAGGTCAGTCTCTTGCTTCTTCATTGAGCAGGCCCCGCCGATGGACCTGCGTTATGAGCGGTGACGTCATCACACAGGCGCGTTCAGTGACGTCATCGCTCACAGGTCCTTCGGCAGGTCCTGTGTGTGAGAGAAGACTGCTGCAGCGCGAGCAAGTGGAGAAGGTGAGGGGTTTTTTTTGTTTTTTTTTAATCCTCAAAAAGCAGCTGTGGGGGCATTTATTTAAGATGGGGGCCTACATAGGACATTATTAAACCTGGGGACATTAAAATAAAAACTACACTATGGGGGGCATTATTTAAGATGATGGCCTACATGGGGGACATTATTAAACATGGGGACATTAAAATAAATACTACACTATGGGGGGCATTATTTAAGATGGTGGCCTACATGGGGGACATTATTAAAGCTGGGGACATTAAAAAAATTCCTACACTATGGGGGACATTATTTTAGCTGGGGCACTATGGAGGACATTATGGGCATCATGGGGGTCATGATTATAGTTGGGGGCAAGAAATAACTGCCAATCCAATTCATCAATTTTTTATGTCCGTTTTTAACGGACATGAAAAACTGATGCAAAACAGATGCAAAACAGATCCATTAAAAATGGACACACGGCCAGAAAATGGATGCACACACTGATGCAAAATGGCCATGAAAAACTGACAGTGTGTCCGTTTTTAACGGACGTTTTTTTTCGTCGTGTGCATGTAGCCTAACACATGTGACTGCATGGTGTGTATTTACCCGTGTATGTATGTATGTCAGTGTCACTCTGACTATTGTTGCCATTGTGTTCAAGAGCTTAGGGAAGGAAAATGCAAAAATATATTTAAAAAGTTAACAATAATTTCCTAAAAGTTAAAATTCCTTCAAAGACCTCAGAGACTAGAGTGTGTTATATACCAATTTCCAGGCAATTGGAGAAGCCTTGATTCAGGTAGAATCAATTTGGGTCCAAATTAGAGATGAGCAAAAAGATTCTACAGAATTGATTTGTCCAATCAGCAGGGTTTCTTCATTTGCATAAGCTCTGCTGATTAGACAAAATCATTCTAACAGTCCTGGTCACTGGACAAATTGATTCTGTAGAAACGTTTTCCTCATCTCTAGACTCAGAATTGAAGTTTTAAAAAGTCGTCGAACCTGAAACAAACCTAATCTCAAAAAGTCCAGTCATTTCTAGGCTGGTAGTTCTTGAGTTGGAGATTATGGTGTTGATTAGTGTTGAGTGGCAACTAGATTATTCCATGGGAAACAAGACTGGAAAAATTGGGCTTGTTCAACTTGGAAAAAAATGTTTATACTTGATATTATTAAGGCTCCATTCACACGTCCTGTTTTTCTTTCCTGATTCGATCCTGATTTTTTCAGGACCCATTGAAATGAATGGATCCAGATCAGGATCAGGATCGAATCAGGAAAGAAAAACAGGACGTGTGAATGGAGCCTTAACCCCTTCACCCCCAGCGCCGTACATGTACGGCGCTGGGGCGATGCGGGCACATGGCGCCCGCTCGTGGGTGCGGCGGGCGTCATGGCCGGCAAGTCTCTGCTGTTTCTAACAGCAGAGACTTGCCGCTACCTACTACATCGGCGGCGTCTTCCGGGTTGACTAGATGCCGTGATCACACGTGATCACGGCATCTAGTTGCGGCTAAACCCGGAAGCGTTCGCTTCCGGGTGGTGTACAGACACCCCGTGTGGCCAATCGGGGTGTCTGTACACCATATGAAAACTGTAATCCTCGCTGGTGAGGATTACAGTTTTCAAAGTGCAATTCTTATTCTGGCCACTAGATGGCAGGCCAGGATAAGAAATGAGCAATTCATGTCTTTCTGAGTCTATAAAACCCAGAATTGCTCATAAAGAAAAAAAAAAAGCCACAATATATAAGCCCATATTTGAGCTTTCTAATAGTAAAAAAAAATTTAAAAAAAAAGTTAAAAAATATATAAAAAATAAAAAAGATGTAAAAGTTCAAATCACCCCCCTTTCCGTATAAGTAAAAAATAAATACCTAAATAACAATAAATATAGACATCATGGGTATCATCGTGACCGAAAACGCCCGTACTTTTAAAATATAAAAAAAAAAATTCCAATACAGCGAATTGTGTGGCGGAAAAAAGCGTCCAAATGGCGATTTGCCGTTTTTTGTCGCTTTTTTTTTCTAAAAAAAATTAAATAAAAAGTGATCAAAAAGTCATACACACCCCAGAATGGTATCAATAAAAACTTCAGATCGTCCCGCAAAAAATGAGCCCCCATACAGCTCTGTACACATAAATACCAAAAAGTTATAGGGGTCAAGATTTGACAAGGAAAGAAAAAAAAAAAAAGGGCAACTTTCTAATTATTTTATCACTATGAAAACGCAGGAAAAACTATACATATTAGGTATTGCCGGATTCGTACTGACCAGTAGAATGAAAGTAACGGATCAGTTTTAATGCACATCGAACGCTGTAAATAAGAAACCCGTAGAACTGTAGCGGAATAGCGTTTTCTTTGCAATTTCACCCGGTTTGGAATTTTTTTCCCGCTTCCCACTACACCGTATGCAATATTAAATGGTGGCGTTGGAAAGTACAACTTGTCCCGCAAAAAAACAAGCCCTCATACAGCTATGTGAACAGAAAAATAAAAGAGTTATGGCTGTTTGAAGGCAGGGAGCGCAAAACGAAAATGCAGAACCGAAAAAAGCTCCGGGGGTGAAGGGGTTAAAGGGTTTTCTCAGCAAGACATCCCTTTTCCATATGGCCTTTAGAACACATTATTCTCTGCTCAAAACCATACAATAACTAGACATGATATTGAGAATTATAATTTCTAATATGATATTGTAAAAATGATGTTATTTTACATAAATCACCTGTGTACCTCAGGGAGACAGGAAAATGTTCTACAATTGTGTTTGATTAAGCAGATATATTTGAAAAACTTTTCACTTGCTGCCAAAGGGTGCTGACAAACATTGCAGAGGTGCTTCGTTTTGGATGCAGCAAAAAAAAAAAAAAAGCATGCAGTTTTTGCAAAAACATATGTACGTTCCGGCTGTGTTTATTTCCAACAAAGGGTTTAAAAGCAAATCTCCCACAGCAAACTTGAATTACCATATTTTTTGCTCTATAAGATGTACCTGAACCTAAGGTGCACCTAGGTTTTAGAGGAGGAAATTAGGAAAAAGAATATTTTGAACCAAATGGTATGCTAAAATATTTATTAGATCTGTGGAGTACACATGAGGGATCTGTGGCTGACACACTGTTATGGGGATCTGTGGATGACACATTGTTATGGCGATCTGCAGATGACACAATGTTTTGGGCTGTGGCTTACACTGTTATGGGGGGATCATGGAGGATCATCCAAAAGTAGGACCTGTCCTGTTTTTCACTGACATAACCACACTGGGAGCACATGGTGATGTCATCATGCCAGGAGTGCAGGTCCTTCTGCATCAAGTGAGGAACGACTGTCCCCGAGTGTGCAAAATATGAAGGTGAACTTGGTTTTGTTAGGGAAGCACGAAGCCGAGTTTGGCTTAGTATTTTGATACAGTAATTTATGTGAATAAACAAACTAATACATGATAGAGGCGAGACGAAGTAAGCCTTGCAGCAATATCTGCTGAAACTTCGAAAAGTCGCAAAGGCCATACATTTTACAGTAGGAAGGAGCCCATATTCTTAACCACTTCCCATCCGGGCCACTTACCCCCTTCCTGACCAGGCCTAATTTTGCAAATCTGACATGTGTCACTTCATGTGGTAATAACTTTGGAACGCTTTTACTTATCCAAGCCATTCAGAGATTGTTTTCTCGTGACACATTGTACTTCATGTTAATGGTAAATTTAAGTCCATATTTTAGTCGATACACAATAAGAGTATTTTTAGAAAAAAAAACATGTTTTTTTTTTCATTTTTCTGGCTATGATCTTGTGTGGGGGCTAATTTTTTGCGGGATGAGGTGACGTTTTTATTGTTACCATTTTGGGATACATACGACTTTTTGATTGTTTGATATTATGTTTTTTGGTAGGTGAGGCGACAAAAAAAAGCTGTTTTGACATAATTTTTATTAGATTTTTTTACGCGGTTCACTTGATGGGATAGGTCATGTGATATTTTTATTGCTACCATTTTCAGACACATACGACTTTTTGATTGATATTATGTTTTTTGAGAGGTGAGGTAATTTAAAAATCTGTTTTGGCGTAATGTTTATTTTTTTTATGGCGTTTAACTGATAGGGTACATTATGTGATATTTTTATAGAGCCGGTTGTTGCAGACGCGGTGATACCAAATATGTCTATTTTATTTATTTATTTTTATTTGTAACATTTTTTAAATGACATATTTGGGGGGAAATTATTATTTTTTTTATATGTAACACTTTTTTTAATTTTTTTATAATACTCTTTATTTTTTTTATTTTTTTATTATTATTTTTTTACACTTTGTGTCCCCCATAAGGTCATACAAGACCTCTGGGGGACATTTAACTTAATTTTTTTTTTTTTTTTTTTACACTTTTGATTTCTCCTGTAACTGGGGCTGACATAGTAGCAGTAGAAGAAATACTATGCTGTACAGCCTCAGTGCAGGGATGATCCGGGCAGCTCCTGCACTTTCCCGGCCCCGGTGATCACGTGACCGCCGGGCCGGGACAGGAAGCGCACATAGCGCTTCCTGATCTGTATACACAGCTCTCAGTGAGCGCTGTGTATACAGCGATCTAGAAGGCAGGGACTCCTGGGAACGGCGTTTATGTCCTATGGGCAGACGGGAAGTGGTTAACTAAGTTTTTAAAAGAATTGTGTTCGGATACAGCAATCTGAACCCAACCTAGCATGTGCCACACAAAAGTAAATTTTTTGCAGTGTACTGCTGCATTGCAGTGTGAAAGTGCAGCTGTTTGGTTCTGTACTGTACTAATTCTAAATAAATTTGTGACATCCGAATCAGCGTGAAAAGGCATCAGGGAAGAGAATGGTAGTGGTAGTCCTGATGGAGGTGGTTGATTCTGCTCCAGTGCTCCCTTACAGACGATTTACTGATTTTGCAGTTGCTTCCTTGTGCAGTGTTAGTCAGCACTAACCAACTGAGTTAGTTAACACTTGTACTTTAAAAATGACAGATATTTGGAGCAGATATTTTCCCAGCATTTAGGGCAAATTTAGTGTTTCGGGAACTTGTGTCTGAAGATCACAAGATGAAGTGGAGCACGGATTATAAACGACAAGCTTTTACTTAGAAAAAGACCAGACTTCTTTTCATCCTGCTCCAGTGTAACATCCTCTCTATGAACTGCTGAGCAGCTGTAAGATTTTTTATTTGAAAGAGCTGCTTTCTGTGGTTTTGTAATTTAGCAGTCATACTCGTTTTAGGCCATTTGAATTGGATTTTCTAAAAGAGTTCTCAACTCTCTATACTCTCCAAACTTCACTTAAGAATTTATACATCTACTACTGTGCTTTTTTAATGAATACATAATTGTCATTGGCAAATCTCACAAATCATACATTCAGCAGGTAAATTAATGAAAACCTATCACCTCAAAATGTAGCATAATCATTCAGTGACAGACAGCTACCTCGGTATACACACTAAGGGCACATTAGATAAAGCCCTTTTCGTGAACTAGTGTAGCAATCCATGGCCCCACAGTAGAAACTGGCACAGAGACCATGGCTAGGCCCCAAGATGCTGGCTGCAGGATCATGGTGATGGCTGGGATGTTTCAGGGTCATCAGTCCCTCTCACAAGTCTCAGATTGGTGCAGTAACAATTGGGAGTTCTCCCAGTGATAATGGAGTTGTTCCCCTGGTGCCCTGTACCTGTTCCTGGCTGATGTGGTGTGGGATGCCCTTGTTGTTGTGTAAGGGGTGCAAGTGGATGGTGACAAACTGATTCTGACAACTGAGTATTGCTGGAACAGCTTTACTGATGATGATTTTGCAGTACTGCGATAAAGTATTGAACTTGTGTAACAGGTAAATTTGTAATCAATAGGGATGCTGTCTTTTTAAGAAGAGGTGTTAAAAACAGGGAGGGTATAACTACAGTCTCTGTGAAATAAGTTTAACTTTATACAGACTCTTAGGGGCTGCACTTACTGATCCAGCAAGCTACCTTTAGAAACTCCTTGATGAATCGCTGGTAATACCCAACCAGTCCCAGGAAGGCCCACAGCTCACTGAAGTTGCTGGGTATGGGCTATTGCTGTACAGCCTGAATCTTCAAGTCTATGGGCTGGACTTCCTCTCTTGTTACCACATGGCCCCGATACTCAATGATATCCTGGAACAAGTGACACTGGGTTTCATCTTCAACCCATGCGTCTCCAGGCTGCTGAGGACCACGTCTAATCGCTCTGGATGCTCTGCAAAGCTGGACAAGAAGATGATCATATCATCTAGGCAGATCAGTAGGCATTCATAGTTTAGGTCACCCAAGCACCCAAGCACAGCTCCATCAGCTTCTGAAAGGTAGCCGGGCATTGTTCAGTCAAAAAGGCATCCGGAGAAACTCATATAGCCCCATAGGTGTCCCAAAGGCCGTCTTCTCCCTGTCTTTATCTGCCATTAGCACTTGCCAATACCAGCTTGCCAGGTCCAGGGTAGAGAAGAATTTGGCACGGCCTAGGGCCATCAAGGAGGTGTAGGTGCTGTGGCCTGCATATGTTGTTGAGTTTGTAATCAGGCCAGTTGTAGTAGATAAAGGTCTCTCTTTACTAATGGGCAAAATGGGAGTTGTAGTACATCCATACATCTAACGGTATCAAAAGAGTTACAAATAATTGACAGTTGAAATCTTCCCAGATAATAATGTGTAGATATAGGCAAATATGCGGATTGTAGTACTCCTTCTTTATATCTCTCCAAAGTCTCTCTCTGCAAAATCTACAGGATTAACATATGGTAGGCCAGACTGTGTCCAAAAGTGGGAGGTGTTTTACCAGTGTCCCTCTTACTGTAGTTAAGTCTCTGTGAGCCTTAAACAGTGAATACCTTACTGACTGACTCCAATGCTCAACCATGCAGAATCTGGACCTTCTATTTCTTTTTTTCTGGAGTACTGTGACGTAGAGCAGATTTTTCTTTGCAATTTTCTCAGAGACAGTGGTTCTCTGTGGTGAAGGCCTAGTCCTCTGAGAAGTGAACACATGTAGCTTCCTCTCACTTCCTCCACTAGCTAGGGGCAGATCTAAGTCCAACACATAACTTCCTATAGAAGCAGATTCAAGATTATTAACCCTGACTGATCCATACCAGTAAGTGACATTAAATAACATCACATAATAAGAATAGTTTGCAAGTACCCTATTCTGGGATACTGCAGTAATACTTTTATTAGGATTACCCCTTTAAATCACTGAAGGAAATCTGTAAACAAAAGTTATAGTGGAGCACCAGATCCACCTATAGAAGTGTGGTATACTGGCAACATGTTATAGAGCAGAAGGAGCTGAGCAGATTGTTGTTTTTGTGGGAAAAGATTCAGTAAAACATGTAATTTAGGCTACTGTCATATCTGCGCTTTACCTTTCTGCTTTTGAAATCAGTCATAGGATCTAAATAGTGGGGGGAAATGCTTCAGTTTTGTCTCCATTCATTGACAAAACTGAACTGAATGAAACAGAATGCACCAGAATGCATTCCGCTCCGTTTTGTTGCGTCCCCATCATGGACAGAATAGTCCTGCAAGCAGCGTTTTTCTGTCCACGATGTGATGTGGAGCAAGACGGTCATGACTCACAATGTAAGTCAATGGAGACGGATCTGTTTTCTCTGACACAAAAGAAAATGCATCTGTCCCCCCTTGACTTACAATGGTTTTAGAGATGCATCGGTCTTGGCTATTTAAGAGATCATACAACCAGATCCATTCATAACGAATGCAGACGGTTGTAATATCATGATGGAAGTGTTTTTGCTGATCCATGATGTATCCAACACTGATATAAGTAGCCTTATACATTTATATCTTGCTATTTCAGACTTCATTGTTCACAGAGGAAGTGTTATCAGTGACTAATAGCATTCTCTGAGTAAAAGGTGACCATTAGAGATGAGCGAGCATACTCGTCCGAGCTTGGTGCTCGTTCGAGTATTACGGTACTAGTAAGTGCTCGCTGCTCGGATGAGTATCTCGCCATGCTCGAGGAAATGGTAACTTCCGCATCGTGCATTTTTGGCGCCTATAAACGCAGCCAATCGCAAGCCAGGAGACTCTGCGGTACACCCAGCATCACGTGGGACCCTTACATGTCGATAGCAGGGGTTGGCTGGCCTGATCAGGTGACCCTGGAATATACTAGTGACTGGCCGCGGTGCTCGGCTGAGATGCTGTCTGGATGTCGTTAGGGATAGAGCTGCTGCGTTTCAGGGAGAGTGTTAGGGCCTGCATTTAGTTCTCTGTTAGGCAGGAATCACCCACAAAGAACCCAACAGCCCTTCTAAGGGCTACAAGAAATGTATTTTTGTCTCCTGGCTTGGCTGGCTGGCTGGCACTAGTAGTGCAGCTATCGCCATATATAACACCTTTTTTTTTTTATTGTTATCTCAGTGATACAAATCCATTTCACACAGCAGTGTGGAACCATTCTGTGTGTCACAGTTCAGTACACTCACTACAATCCGTATTTTCTGTCCAGGTGACACTTTCTGTACGTCACTTAATACAACCAGGTCTTTTGCTCTCATATAGCTTGATCCCAAAAATCTCTGTGCGACATTTGTCTGGGTCGCAGTCAAAATAGCCACCGTCAGCAGGGTGTCAGTTAGCTCTACGACAGTTTCTGCACGTCACGTTCCCAAAAAAAAACAAAACTAAAAAAAAAATATATAAAAAAAATAGTTTTTTTGTTGTTTTAGCTCAGTGATACAAATCCATTTCACACAGCTGCGTGGAACCATTCTGTGTGTCACAGTTCAGTACACTCACTACAATCCGTATTTTCTGTCCAGGTGACACTTTCTGTACGTCACTTAAAGGGGTTGGCCACCCTAAGTATCAAAAATCCAAAGTGCCCCAGACAATAACCAACACCATGAAGTATTTCTATCAGGTGACATGTACTGGCTGTATGTCATTTATCTAACCTGTTCACCATGACACACTTCACTGGAGGAGCTCCCTCAGACAGGCTTTGTGGGAGGAGCAGCTGCAAAGTGAAAGTAACAATCCCAGCATGCACTACAGCAAGCATGTCTAGAGGAGAAGTCACATGACACCCCTGGACAACTGTGATACCATAGTAACAACAGCACCTCAGGTGTCATTTCATCAGTGCTTTAGGCCTCATGCACATGACTATAGCCTGTCTGTGCCAGTATTGTGGTCTGCGAACAGCAGGTCCGCAATATACAGGCTCCAGCCGTGTGCGCACCGTATCATGGATGCCAACCCATTCACTTGAATGGGTCCACAATCCAGAAGATACGGTGCAGTGCGGAATGGAAGCACAGATCGGAAGCCCACGGAAGCTCTATGGAGTGCTTCCGTGGGGTTTCTGTCCATGCTTCTGCTCTGCAAAAAAGTAGTGCAATGCCAGATAAAATAAATAAACCACTTACCTTTCCTGCTCCCAGACGCTGCCACTCCTCACCGCTCGGGCTCTATCTTCATCCTTTCTCCGGCTGTGCTGTGAACTGGCGCGCACTGGGTGAGGTCACAGAGCGCCCTCACACTGTGGGCAGCCACTGCACAGCTGACAGCCGAGGACCAGGAAGCGGTACAGAGCCTTCACCACTTCCTGTTCCTCCAGTACTAATAAGCGCTTCCATAATTGAAGCGCTCATTAGTATTCAGCCCATAAGACGCAAGGACATTTTTCCCCCACTTTTGGGGGAAAAAATGCATCTTATGGGGCCAAAAATATGATATACACACACACACATATATATATATATATACACACATATACATATATATAAATATGTATACATATACATACATATAGATTGAGATATATATATATATATATATATATATATATATATATAGTATACACACAAATATACATATACAGGTCTGTGTATGTACTGTATATATGTATATAAATATATAAATACACACAGTATATATATATATATATATATATATATACACATATAGTATATATATATATACACACACACACAGTATATATATACACACACACAGTATATATATATATATACACACACACACAGTATATATATATATACACACACACACACACAGTATATATATATATATATATATATATATATACATACATACACACACACCACAGCTCCATATAACTATATAAAAAAAATGTACTGTACAGGGATGGCTGGGGAGACGTCCTGCTTTCTGGGTTGGCGGCAGGGGCGTGGCCTAATGGAGAAAGGGGCGTGGCTTAGTCGGTCCGCGGCATGATGGTAGTGCAGGGGGGGTGGATGATGGACTGAGTAGCCACCCCAGTACAGGGGCTCTGAAGGCTTTTATTACAACCAGCTTCTCACAGGAATCAGCTGTTTGTGGAAACAGAACAATCAGCTGACTCCTGTCAGAGTTGGAGCAGAGAGCAGCTACTGACAGGAGCAGACAGCACATGCCCTGCATTTACAGAGTATTAGGCAGCTCCACTGCTGGCATGGACGAGCTTGCTCTCAAGCTCCTCCATGTCTCCTGCAGCTATGGACGAACTGGGTTGCAAGGTAGAGCAGGGCTTAGGGGGCGTGGCTTCAAATTGAATCACTGAGCTAAAGTTGTTTTAGCTCAGTGATACAAATCCATTTCACACAGCAGTGTGGAACCATTCTGTGTGTCACAGTTCAGTACACTCACTACAATCCGTATTTTCTGTCCAGGTGACACTTTCTGTACGTCACTTAATACAACCAGGTCTTTTGCTCTCATATAGCTTGATCCCAAAAATCTCTGTGCGACATTTGTCTGGGTCGCAGTCAAAATAGCCACCGTCAGCAGGGTGTCAGTTAGCTCAACGATAGTTTCTGCATGTCATGTTCCCAAAAAAGCAAAACTAAAAAAAAAATATATAAAAAAAATAGTTTTTTTGTTGTTTTAGCTCAGTGATACAAATCCATTTCAAACAGCAGTGTGGAACCATTCTGTGTGTCACAGTTCAGTACACTCACTACAATCCGTATTTTCTGTCCAGGTGACACTTTCTGTACGTCACTTAATACAACCAGACTGAACAAGTTTGTGGGTTTCAGTACAGCAGGCCCATTTATTTTTTATTTTTTATATAATACACTTATATACAGAAAATGTTGAACCCCAGGGCTAAGGGTCGAGGGCGTGGGCATTCAATTACTGCAGGGGGCAGAGGCCGTGGTCCTCGGCAG
The DNA here is from genome assembly GCA_900303285.1 of Rhinella marina. Taxonomy (NCBI): domain Eukaryota; kingdom Metazoa; phylum Chordata; class Amphibia; order Anura; family Bufonidae; genus Rhinella; species Rhinella marina. Next base: position 28,911 of record ONZH01020125.1, read on the forward strand.
GGTGAGACAGTACCTGCTGATGAGGGAGCAGGGGAACGCCGCAGAGCTACACTCCCTAGCTTCATGTCTCAACTTACAGGGACACGTGGTAGAGGACTGTTGAAACCACAACAGTGCGAACAGCTGATGTCGTGGATTGTGGACAATGCTTCAAGTAATTTGTCCACCAGTCAGTCTTCCACGCAGTCCACCCATGTTACCCAAGGGAGCACTCCTCTGGCTCCTCCACCTCAACCTCCTTCCCCCCCAGTCTGCCCCCTTCCAGGAAAATTTGGAATGCGATCCGGCATACTCTCAGGAACTGTTTTCTGGACCCTTCCCAGAGTCACAAACCACTTCTCAGGTTGCTGCTGACCTTGTTCCCGATGCCCAAGTTTTCCAACTGTCGCAGTCTGTGGGTGATGATGATGATGATGACAATGTTGAGTTAGTGGAAGAAGTTTGTAAAAAGGGTGTCGGACGATGAGGAGACACGGTTGTCAGACAGTGGTAAAGTTGTTGTCAGGGCAGGAAGTCCGAGGGGGGGAGCAGACTGAGGAATCGGAGGATGACGAGGTGACTGACCCAAGCTGGGTTGATAAGCCGAGTGAAGACAGTGCTTCTGAGGCGGAGGCGAGTGCTGCACCAGAACAGGTTGGAAGAGGCAGTGGTGTGGCCAGAGGGAGAAGCAGGGCCAGAGCTGGTGCATCAGCAGCAACTGTTTCACGTAGTGAAGCTCCCGTGGCGAGGCCTAGATGTTCGCAAGTCTGGAGGTTCTTTAAAGAAAGTGAGGATGACTGACGGACTGTGGTGTGCAACCTGTGCCACACCAGGATCAGCAGGGGTGCCACCACTACTAGCCTAACCACCACTAGCATGCGCAGGCATATGAGTGCTAAACACCCCACTCAATGGAACCAAGGCCGTTCACCACCTCCTGCGGGTCACACCACTGCTCCTTCCCCTGTGTCACTCGCTGCCTCTGCTAGTCAACCCCCTGCCCAGGACCCCGGCACGAGCGCCTCCCGCCGGAAAACCACACCTTCGCCTCCACGATCCTCCACAGTGTCCACCAATGTGTCCTAGAGCAGCGTTCAGCTGTCTTTACAGCAGACGCTGGAGCGCAAGAGGAAATACAGTTCCACCCACCCACATGCCCAAGCCCTAAACGTCCACATCTCCAAATTGCTGAGCCTGGAGATGCTGCCCTATAGGCTGGTAGAGACCGAGGCCTTTCGAAATCTCATGGCGGTGGCTGCCCCTCGGTATTCGGTCCCCAGCCGCCACTATTTTTCCCGATGTGCCGTCCCAGCCCTACACCAGCACGTGTCAGAGAACATCATCCGTGCCCTGACCAACGCTGTTTCTGAGAAGGTCCACCTAACCACGGACACGTGGACAAGTGCTGCCGGGCAGGGACACTATATCTCACTGACGGCACATTGGGTTAACTTGGTGGAGGCTGGGACCGAGACTGACCCTGGGGCCACTCATGTACTGCCCACACCGAGGATTGCGGGGCCTACCTCGGTCATGGTCTCTCAGACGTACTATGCCTCCTCCTCCGACCCCTCCTCCTCCTTCCCCTCCTCCTCCGAATTACTATCCGTGGGCATGGCGCCTTCAGTCGGTAGCTCTAGGCGCAGCAGCAGTGCCGTGGGTAAGCGCCAGCAAGCGGTGCTCAAACTGAAAGTTTATGTGACAAAAGGCACACCGCCCAAGAGCTGTTACAGGGCATCATGGCGCAGACCGATCTGTGGCTGGCACCGCTGAACCTCAAGCCAGGCATGGTTGTGTGTGACAACGGGCGTAACCTGGTGGCGGCTCTGCAACTCGGCAGACTGACACATGTGCCATGCCTGGCCCACGTGTTCAATCTAATAGTTCAGCGGTTCCTCAAGACATACCCCAATCTGTCTGATTTGCTCACCAAAGTGCGCCGCATCTATGCGCATTTCCGCAAGTTGACCACAGATGCTGCCACTCTCAGGGCAGCGCAGCGCCGCCTACAAACTGC
>ONZH01020126.1:0-76795 GCA_900303285.1 Rhinella marina
TCCTACCATAGTTCCTGCACGTTACGTTCCAAAAAAACAAATGAAAAAATATAAAAAAAACAAATATAAAAAAATAAATTATTTTTTCAGTTGTTTAGCTTCAGTGATACAAATCCATTTTACTCAGCTTTGTGTAACCTTTCTGTGTGTCACAGTTCAGCACATTCGCTCCCATCCGTATATACTGTCCAGGTGACACTTTCTGTACGTCACACAATACAACCAAGTCATTTGCTACAATATCATCTACCGCTTGATCCAGAAAACTCTCTGTGCGACATTTGTCTGGGTCGCAGACTAAATAGTCACCGTTAACAGGGTGTCAGTCAGTCTACCATAGTTCCTGCACGTCACGTTCCCAAAAAAAACAAAAATATAAAAAAAAAAAAATTATTTTTTCAGTTGTTTTAGCTCAGTGATACAAATCCATTTACTCAGCTGCGTGTAACCTTTCTGTGTGTCACAGTTCAGTACACTAGCTCCATCCGTATATACTGTCCAGGTGACACTTTCTGTACGTCACACAATACAACCAAGTCATTTGCTACCAATATCATCTACCGCTTGATCCAGAAAACTCTCTGTGCGACATTTGTCTGGGTCGCAGACTAAATAGCCACCGTTAACAGGGTGTCAGTCAGTCCTACCATAGTTCCTGCACGTTACGTTCCCAAAAAAACAAAATTGTAAAAAAATATAAAAAAACAAATATAAAAAAAAATTATTTTTTCAGTTGTTTTAGCTCAGTGATACAAATCCATTTTACTCAGCTTGTGTAACCTTTCTGTGTGTCACAGTTCAGCACATTCGCTCCCATCCGTATATACTGTCCAGGTGACACTTTCTGTACGTCACACAATACAACCAAGTCATTTGCTACCAATATCATCTACCGCTTGATCCAGAAAACTCTCTGTGCGACATTTGTCTGGGTCGCAGACTAAATAGCCACCGTTAACAGGGTGTCAGTCAGTCCTACCATAGTTCCTGCACGTTACGTTCCCAAAAAAAAATTAAAAAAATATAAAAAAAAAAAATTATTTTTTCAGTTGTTTTAGCTCAGTGATACAAATCCATTTTACTCAGCTGCGTGTAACCTTTCTGTGTGTCACAGTTCAGTACACTAGCTCCCATCCGTATATACTGTCCAGGTGACACTTTCTGTACGTCACACAATACAACCAAGTCATTTGCTACCAATATCATCTACCGCTTGATCCAGAAAACTCTCTGTGCGACATTTGTCTGGGTCGCAGACTAAATAGCCACCGTTAACAGGGTGTCAGTCAGTCCTACCATAGTTCCTGCACGTTACGTTCCCAAAAAAACAAAATTGTAAAAAAATATAAAAAAACAAATATAAAAAAAAAAATTATTTTTTCAGTTGTTTTAGCTCAGTGATACAAATCCATTTTACTCAGCTTTGTGTAACCTTTCTGTGTGTCACAGTTCAGCACATTCGCTCCCATCCGTATATACTGTCCAGGTGACACTTTCTGTACGTCACACAATACAACCAAGTCATTTGCTACCAATATCATCTACCGCTTGATCCAGAAAACTCTCTGTGCGACATTTGTCTGGGTCGCAGACTAAATAGCCACCGTTAACAGGGTGTCAGTCAGTCCTACCATAGTTCCTGCACGTTACGTTCCCAAAAAACAAAATTGTAAAAAAATATAAAAAAACAAATATAAAAAAAAATTATTTTTTCAGTTGTTTTAGCTCAGTGATACAAATCCATTTTACTCAGCTTTGTGTAACCTTTCTGTGTGTCACAGTTCAGCACATTCGCTCCCATCCGTATATACTGTCCAGGTGACACTTTCTGTACGTCACACAATACAACCAAGTCATTTGCTACCAATATCATCTACCGCTTGATCCAGAAAACTCTCTGTGCGACATTTGTCTGGGTCGCAGACTAAATAGCCACCGTTAACAGGGTGTCAGTCAGTCCTACCATAGTTCCTGCACGTTACGTTCCCAAAAAAACAAAATTGTAAAAAAAAAAAAATAAAAAAAATTATTTTTTCAGTTGTTTTAGCTCAGTGATACAAATCCATTTTACTCAGCTTTGTGTAACCTTTCTGTGTGTCACAGTTCAGCACATTCGCTCCCATCCGTATATACTGTCCAGGTGACACTTTCTGTACGTCACACAATACAACCAAGTCATTTGCTACCAATATCATCTACCGCTTGATCCAGAAAACTCTCTGTGCGACATTTGTCTGGGTCGCAGACTAAATAGCCACCGTTAACAGGGTGTCAGTCAGTCCTACCATAGTTCCTGCACGTTACGTTCCCAAAAAAACAAAATTGTAAAAAAAATATAAAAAACAAATTAAAAAAAAAATTATTTTTTCAGTTGTTTTAGCTCAGTGATACAAATCCATTTTACTCAGCTTTGTGTAACCTTTCTGTGTGTCACAGTTCAGCACATTCGCTCCCATCCGTATATACTGTCCAGGTGACACTTTCTGTACGTCACACAATACAACCAAGTCATTTGCTACCAATATCATCTACCGCTTGATCCAGAAAACTCTCTGTGCGACATTTGTCTGGGTCGCAGACTAAATAGCCACCGTTAACAGGGTGTCAGTCAGTCCTACCATAGTTCCTGCACGTTACGTTCCCAAAAAAACAAAATTGTAAAAAAAATATAAAAAAACAAATATAAAAAAAAAATTATTTTTTCAGTTGTTTTAGCTCAGTGATACAAATCCATTTTACTCAGCTTTGTGTAACCTTTCTGTGTGTCACAGTTCAGCACATTCGCTCCCATCCGTATATACTGTCCAGGTGACACTTTCTGTACGTCACACAATACAACCAAGTCATTTGCTACCAATATCATCTACCGCTTGATCCAGAAAACTCTCTGTGCGACATTTGTCTGGGTCGCAGACTAAATAGCCACCGTTAACAGGGTGTCAGTCAGTCCTACCATAGTTCCTGCACGTTACGTTCCCAAAAAAACAAAATTGTAAAAAAATATAAAAAACAAATATAAAAAAAAATATTTTTTCAGTTGTTTTAGCTCAGTGATACAAATCCATTTTACTCAGCTTTGTGTAACCTTTCTGTGTGTCACAGTTCAGCACATTCGCTCCCATCCGTATATACTGTCCAGGTGACACTTTCTGTACGTCACACAATACAACCAAGTCATTTGCTACCAATATCATCTACCGCTTGATCCAGAAAACTCTCTGTGCGACATTTGTCTGGGTCGCAGACTAAATAGCCACCGTTAACAGGGTGTCAGTCAGTCCTACCATAGTTCCTGCACGTTACGTTCCCAAAAAAACAAAATTGTAAAAAAAATATAAAAAAACAAATATAAAAAAAAAAATTATTTTTTCAGTTGTTTTAGCTCAGTGATACAAATCCATTTTACTCAGCTTTGTGTAACCTTTCTGTGTGTCACAGTTCAGCACATTCGCTCCCATCCGTATATACTGTCCAGGTGACACTTTCTGTACGTCACACAATACAACCAAGTCATTTGCTACCAATATCATCTACCGCTTGATCCAGAAAACTCTCTGTGCGACATTTGTCTGGGTCGCAGACTAAATAGCCACCGTTAACAGGGTGTCAGTCAGTCCTACCATAGTTCCTGCACGTTACGTTCCCAAAAAAACAAAATTGTAAAAAAATATAAAAAACAAATTAAAAAAAAATTATTTTTTCAGTTGTTTTAGCTCAGTGATACAAATCCATTTTACTCAGCTTTGTGTAACCTTTCTGTGTGTCACAGTTCAGCACATTCGCTCCCATCCGTATATACTGTCCAGGTGACACTTTCTGTACGTCACAGAATACAACCAAGTCATTTGCTACCAATATCATCTACCGCTTGATCCAGAAAACTCTCTGTGCGACATTTGTCTGGGTCGCAGACTAAATAGCCACCGTTAAGAGGGTGTCAGTCAGTTCTACCATAGTTCCTGCACGTCACGTACCCAAAAAAACAAAATATAAAAAAAAAAAAAATTTTTCAGTTGTTTTAGCTCAGTGATACAAATCCATTTTACTCAGCTGCGTGTAACCTTTCTGTGTGTCACAGTTCAGCACACTCGCTCCAATCCGTATAATCTGTCCAGGTGACACTTTCTGTACGTCACTTAATTCTACCGGACTTAATTTTTTTTTTTTTTATCATACACCTATATACAAAAAATGTTGAACCCCAGGGCTAAGGGTCGAGGGCGAGGGCGTGGGCGTGGGCATTCAATTACTGCAGGGGGCAGAGGCCGTGGTCCTGGGCAGGGTGAGACAGTACCCGCTGATGAGGGAGCAGGGGAACGCCGCAGAGCTACACTCCCTAGCTTCATGTCTCAACTTACAGGGACACGTGGTAGAGGACTGTTGAAACCACAACAGTGCGAACAGCTGATCTCGTGGATTGCGGACAATGCTTCAAGTAATTTGTCCACCAGTCAGTCTTCCACGCAGTCCACCCACGTTACCCAAGGGAGCACTCCTATGGCTCCTCCACCTCAACCTCCTTCCCCCCAGTCTGCCCCCTCCAAGGAAAATTTGGAATGCGATCCGGCATACTCTCAGGAACTGTTTTCTGGACCCTTCCCAGAGTCACAAACCACTTCTCAGGTTGCTGCTGACCTCGTTCCCGATGCCCAAGTTTTCCAACTGTCGCAGTCTGTGGGTGATGATGATGATGATGACAATGTTGACTTAGTGGAAGAAGTTTGTAAAGAGGTGTCGGACGATGAGGAGACACGGTTGTCAGACAGTGGTGAAGTTGTTGTTAGGGGAGGAATTCCGAGGAGGGAGCAGACTGAGGAATCGGAGGATGACGAGGTGACTGACCCAAGCTGGGTTGATATGCCGAGTGAAGACAGTGCTTCTGAGGCGGAGGCGAGTGCTGCACCAGAACAGGTTGTAAGAGGCAGTGGTGTGGCCAGAGGGAGAAGCAGGGCCAGAGCTGGTGCATCATCAGCAACTGTTTCACGTAGTGAAGCTCCCGTGGCGAGGCCTAGATGTTCGCAAGTCTGGAGGTTCTTTAAAGAAAGTGAGGATGACCGACGGACTGTGGTGTGCAACCTGTGCCACACCAGGATCAGCAGGGGTGCCACCACTACTAGCCTAACCACCACCAGCATGCGCAGGCATATGAGTGCTAAACACCCCACTCAATGGAACCAAGGCCGTTCACACCTCCTGCGGGTCACACCACTGCTCCTTCCCCTGTGTCACTCGCTGCCTCTGCTAGTCAACCCCCCGCGTCACTCGCTGCCTCTGCTAGTCAACCCCCTGCCCAGGACCCCGGCACGAGCGCCTCCCGCCGGAAAACCACACCTTCGCCTCCACGATCCTCCACAGCGTCCACCAACGTGTCCCAGCGCAGCGTTCAGCTGTCTTTACAGCAGACGCTGGAGCGCAAGAGGAAATACAGTTCCACCCACCCACATGCCCAAGCCCTCAACGTCCACATCTCCAAATTGCTTAGCCTGGAGATGCTGCCCTATAGGCTGGTAGAGACCGAGGCCTTTCGAAATCTCATGGCGGTGGCTGCCCCTCGGTATTCCGTCCCCAGCCGCCACTATTTTTCCCGATGTGCCGTCCCAGCCCTACACCAGCACGTGTCACAGAACATCATCCGTGCCCTGACCAACGCTGTTTCTGAGAAGGTCCACCTAACCACGGACACGTGGACAAGTGCTGCCGGGCAGGGACACTATATCTCACTGACGGCACATTGGGTTAACTTGGTGGAGGCTGGGACCGAGAATGACCCTGGGGCCGCTCATGTACTGCCCACACCGAGGATTGCGGGGCCTACCTCGGTCACGGTCTCTCAGACGTACTATGCCTCCTCCTCCTCCGACCCCTCCTCCTCCACCGAATTACCATCCGTGGGCACGGCGCCTTCAGTCGGTAGCTCTAGGCGCAGCAGCAGTGCCGTGGGTAAGCGCCAGCAGGCGGTACTCAAACTGCTGAGCTTAGGTGACAAAAGGCACACCGCCCAAGAGCTGTTACAGGGCATCACGGCGCAGACCGATGTGTGGCTGGCACCGCTGAACCTCAAGCCAGGCATGGTTGTGTGTGACAACGGGCGTAACCTGGTGGCGGCTCTGCAACTCGGCAGACTGACACAATCTTATAGTTCAGCGGTTCCTCAAGACATACCCCAATCTGTCTGATTTGCTCACCAAGGTGCGCCGCATCTGTGCGCATTTCCGCAAGTCGAGCACAGATGCTACCTTGGGCAGCGCAGCGCCGCCTACAACTGCCCGCTCACCGACTGTTGTGCGACGTGCCCACGAGATGGAATTCCACATTAAACATGTTATTCAGAGTTTACCAGCAGCGCAGAGCGATTGTAGACTGCCAGATGTCATCTTCCACCAGAACTGGTAGTCAGGTCTCTCAGATTCCTCAAGTCTACAATGAGAAGTGGACGTGGATGTCTGATATCTGCCAGGTGTTGAGCAACTTTGAGGAGTCAACACAGATGGTCAGCGGCGATGCCGCCATTATCAGCCTCACCATCCCGCTGCTTTGCCTGTTGAAAAAACTCACTGCTCAGCATCAAGTCGGATGCTTTGCGCTTGTCACAAGAGACGGTGGAGGAAGATACGTCGCTTGATAGCCAGAGCACCCTCCGGTCTGTTTCTCAGCGCGTATCGGAGGAGGGGGATGAGGATGAGGAGGAAGAGGAGGAGAATGTCGGCGAGACAGTAGAGGGTACCAGTGCTCAGTCCTTAACTCTTGAGCGTGTATGGGCTGAAGAGGAGGACTTGGAGGAGGAGGAGGAGGAGGAAATGGAGAGTCAGGTCAGTGAGGAGAGGGAATTCTTGCGTGTTGGGACTCTGGCGCACATGGCAGACTTCATGTTAGGCTGCCTATCCCGTGACCCTCGCGTTAGAAGAATTTTTTCCAACACCGATTACTGGGTGTTCACTCTCCTGGACCCACGGTACAAGCAGAACCTTTCCACTCTCATCCCTGCAGAGGAAAGGAGTATGAGAGTGAATAGGTATCAACAGGCCCTGGTGCACAAGCTGAAACAATTCTTCCCATCTGACGCCGCTAGCGGCAGAGGGCATGGTTCTGTGGGCCAAGTAGCGGGGGAGAGGAGGCGAGCAGGCAGCTTGTCCAGCACTGGCAGGGGAACGCTCTCCAAGGCCTTTGCCAGTTTTATGTCACCCCAGCAAGACACTGTCACCTGTCCCCAGTCTAGGCAGAGTAGGGGGGAGCTGTACAGAAAGATGGTGAGGGAGTACCTAGCTGACCATACCAACGTCCGTAGCGATCACTCTGCTCCATACAACTACTGGGTTTCAAAGCTGGACACGTGGCCTGAACTGGCGCTGTACGCCTTGGAGGTGCTGGCCTGCCCTGCCGCTAGCGTGCTGTCAGAGCGGGTATTCAGTGCAGCTGGTGGCGTCATCACCGATAAGCGTACACGCCTGTCAACTGACAGCGCTGACAGGCTGACGCTTATTAAAATGAACAAAGCCTGGATTTCACCGGAATTCAAATCTCCTCCGGGGGAAAGCAATTAAGATTAAATTAACTTTATGTATCGCGATCTCCTCTTCTTCGTACTCCCTCTTCTCCTACTCCTCCTCCTCCTCCATATGGTCTTGCCTAACGCTGACCCCAAAAACGCCATTTTTTAGAGGTCCAACTGGCACATCTTTTAGCAGCAATTTTTTCATGGAGGGCCCCCCTACAGGCCCTCTCTTCAAACAATTTTCAAGGAGGGCCCGCCTACAGGCCCTCTATTCAAACAATTTTTCCAGAGGTCGCCCTACAGGCCCTCTCTCCAAACAATTTTTCCAGAGGTCCACCTACAGGGCCCTCTCTTCCAACAATTTTCCAGGAGGGCCCCTACAGGCCCTCTATTTCAAACAATTTTTTCCAGGAGGGCCCACCTACAGGGCCCTCTTGACATTTCCAGAGGTCCACCTATAGGCCTCTGTCCAATTTCCAGAGGTCCACCTACAGGCCCTCTCTCCAATTTTTCCAGAGGTCCACCTACAGGCCCTCTCTCCAAACAATTTTTCCAGAGGTCCACCTACAGGCCCTCTCTTCAAACAATTTTTCAGGAGGGCCCCCTACAGGCCCTCTATTCAAACAATTTTTCCAGAGGTCCACCTATAGGCCCTCTGTCCAAACAATTTTAACGGAGGTCCACCTACAGGCCCTCTCTCCAAACAATTTTTCCGGAGGTCCACCTACAGGCCCTCTGTCCAAACAATTTTTCCGGAGTTCCACCTACAGGCCCTCTCTCCAAACAATTTTTCCGGAGGTCCACCTATAGGCCCTCTGTCCAAACAATTTTAACGGAGGTCCACCTACAGGCCCTCTCTCCAAACAATTTTTCCGGAGGTCCACCTACAGGCCCTCTGTCCAAACAATTTTTCCGGAGTTCCACCTACAGGCCCTCTCTCCAAACAATTTACGTCTTTTTCCTATCTTTCTCTCTCTCCAAACTATTTTTCCGGATAGCTGCCATATACGGTATTAAACTGAGTAGTATACATAGAACACATACCACACTTGATCAAGCTCATAATTTACGACTGTACCGGTTGATGCTAAATTTTTTAAGTTGGGGTCCTGCGTCGTCATTCTAAATACATCCGGCTGTTGTCACCACCACACACGCTAGCCCAGGGGCACTCCTCTGGCTCTTCCAGCGAAACCTACTTCCCCCCAGCCTGCCCCCCCCCACCTACAGGCCCTCTCTCCAATTCCAGTTCCAAGTTTTATTTGCGCATACTGCATGCATTTTTATTTTTGGGATAGGTGTGAAATATAATATTACTTGCGAATCTATATTGCCCAACATTGGATACGGTAGCAAGTAGAAGACCAAACACATGCTGCTCACAGGGTTCCGCAAATTCCTGGTCCACCCGCAAATTCCTTGTCCACAATGTCAAGGAGGTAGAGGTTCTGTGGATGAGCAACAAGTCCTTCTGTACTGAAATCGCTGACAAAGTCTCCATCTAAGAAGCTACAGACCATTGTGGAGAGAGCGGCACAGCTCGCCATCAAAGTGAGGAACCCCAACGCCAGACTGCGCAGAGAAGATAACGAATAAATATCTCTGTGGTTATTTTTGATAAATAAAAGTTAACTAAACCCCCCAAAAAATTCATCTGTTCCTGTGCCTGATCCACCCAAGTTGAATCTGTCCCATCATGAGAAAGTCCCCCCCAAGGAGTCCCCACTGTAACTTGCTTCCCATACAACTACCTCACCCCCCCGACACCTGTGTCTCGCCATTGTCCACCACCTCCTCAGACAACACTGGTAAATCCACCCTGTCAGCACACGGAAACAGCAAAAGGTCTTGCGAATTGGGGCAGAGAATGTTGTGGGCTAGCACATCAGAGAAGGGGTGACTATGGGGTTCCAGGGAGTACGTGACCACATGCAATCTCCATCTAAAAAGTCATGCCACACTTGATCAATCTCATAATTTACAACTGTACCGGTTGATGCTAAATTTTTAAGTTGGGGTCGTCATTCTAAATACATCCGGCTGTTGTCACCACCACACACGCTAGCCCAGGGGGCACTCCTCTGGCTCTTCCAGCGAAACCTCCTTGCCCCAGCCTGCCCCCCCCCACCTACAGGCCCACTCTACAAACAATTTAGCCGGATAGGGGATGTATCCGAAGTTGTACTGATGTTTGTTTTTGTTCTTCTTTTATCTGCCTCATGACCTGTGATAGGCAGAGCATGGACACGTCCCCTTAGCTGCAGTGGGAAAGACACTCCCCTGGCCAGAGCAAGCTCTTTTTCCGTCTTCCGTGTTCGAAATATCCATTAAATATAGGGTCCCAAGATAGGGGACGTATACGGTATTAAACTGAGAAGAATCAATACTGCACCGGCTGATGCTAGAGTATTTCCAAATGCATTCCGGCTGTTGTCACCACCACACACGCTAGCCCAGGGGGCACTCCTCTGGCTCTTCCAGCTAAACCTCCTTGCCCCCCACCTACAGGCCCTCTCTCCAAACAATTTACCCCTGGTAGGGGGACATATTAGATATTGTACTGATTCTGAATTGCCTCCTGTGATAGGCGGGAATCGAACCCAGATCAACTGCTTGGGAAGTAGCTATGCTCACCACTATACCACCAGCAGGCACAGCAACTGATAAGAACAGATACTAAACTTGATTTTAGCTGCAGTGCCAGCATGAGCAGTGGTGTCATCTGCAGGCGGTGACGGACCTTCGTTGCACCTAGTTGGGTGCTTCCCTAACATGTGATGGGCATGTGCCTCGCCTTTCTTGGTCTGGGTGAGCACAATTGCCATGAGGGTAACCACCAGGCTGTTGCAGGAGAATTTGGGGTAATGGTGGGATTAGGCAGCCTCAGAGGCATCCATGCATGCTGCCCCTGCTGTTTCCTGTCCATTTCCGTGGTGTTTCCATCATTTTCTGAGGTTTCCAGGTTTTCACCCAGCCTTCCCTAGGCAGAGCCTTGGTCCCCCGCAAAAATGCTCGAGTCTCCCATTGACTTCAATGGGGTTCGTTATTCGAAACGAGCACCCGAGCGTCGGGAAAAGTTCGACTCGAATAACGAGCACCCGAGCATTTTACTGCTCGCTCATCTCTACTGACTATCCATTTGTTCTTGTTTGTCTGTCTTGTTTGTTTTCCCTTCCCCTGCACTTTTGCTAGTGTATCTCGAGTCTTCAGGTTGTCGACTCAGGGGTTAGCTGAGTAGGCAATAGGCAGGGAAAGGGGTTGGGATTTAGCTTAGGGATCACTTACCCCTTGTCTGTGTATCCCAGCCCTGACAATCAACTTCCAATAGCTAGGAGACCCAAGGTGCCTGTCAATTGTGCATTCAGTTACCATTGGCTGAATTCCAAGGATTCCATTACTTTTTCTATTTTGTCTCGCATCCAATGTTTAACAATGAACAGTTTCCATTTACAAAAAAAATTACTAGCTTGGGATTCCTTATGTCTGGTTGAACCTATACATTCTAAACTTTATAGTTTATAGTTTATGCAATTGTGACTTTAAATCTCCAAATGAAGGAATGGAGGCTGAGAGCCAGCTCTTTAGAGTACTTCATTTCATCACCAAGAGAATGACATGAAGCAGTGGAGGGACTATTCGTTCCTTGTGTTTTAATCCTAAATGTTCCATAGAGATGGATTGGAAGATAAGCAATAAGGGATCTCTACTTAGTGCTGCTCCCCATAAACCCTTAATGTACCTTATATGACCTGATTCCAGAATGGAGTAGTTCATTTTCTGATGGCACTTTCCCTTTAAATCTGTCCATACATATTAGAAAAAATGCTGGTCCATGTAAAAACTCACTGTTTTATCCTTTAGAACCATCAAAAACTCCACCAAACTGTTGCGTTGGAATGTAGCCTAATGCTAGTAAATGATAGATGCTTATATACCTAACATATAACGTTAACCACTTCCAGACCAGGCTATTTACAGTGCCTTGCAAAAGTATTCGGCCCCCTGGAACTTTTCAACCTTTTGCCACATTTCAGGCTTCAAACAAAAAGATATAACATTTTAAATTTTTGGTGAAGAATCAACAACAAGTGGGTCACAATTGTGAAGTGGAACGAAATTTATTGGATCATTTAAACTTTTTTGTAATAATAAAACTGAAAAGCGGGGCGTGCAAAATTATTTGGCCCATTTACTTTCAGTTCAGAAAACTCCAGAAGTTCATTGAGGATCTCTGAATGATCCAATGTTGTCCTAAATGACTGATGAAGAGAAATAGAATCCACCTGTGTGTAATCAAGTCTCCATATAAATGCACCTGCTCTGTGATAGTCGCAGGGTTCTGTTTAAAGCACAGAGAGCATCATGAAGACCAAGCAACACACCAGGCAGTTCCGTGATACTGTTGTGGAGAAGTTTGAAGTCGGATTTGGATACCAAAAGATTTCCCAAGCTTTAAACATCCCAAGGAGCACTGTGCAAGCGATCATATTGAAATGGAAAGAGTATCAGACCACTGAAAATCTACCAAGACCCGGCCGCCCCTCTAAACTTTCATCTCAAACAAGGAGAAGACTGATCAGAGATGCAGCCAAGAGGCCCATGATCACTCTGGATGAACTGCAGAGATCTACAGCTGAGGTGGGAGAGTCTGTCCATAGGACAACAATCAGTCAAACACTTCACAAATCTGGCCTTTATGGAAGAGTGGCAAGAAGAAAGCCATTTCTCAAAGATATCCATAAAAAGTCTTGTTTACAGTTTGCCACAAGCCACCTGGGAGACACACGAAACATGTGGAAGAAGGTGCTCTGGTCAGATGAAACCAAAATCCAACTTGTTGGAAACAATGCAAAACGATATGTTTGGCATAAAAGCAACACAGCTCATCACCCTGAACACACCATCCCCACTGTCAAACATGGTGGTGGCAGCATCATGGTTTGGGCCTGCTTTTCATCAGCAGGGACAGGGAAGATGGTTAAAATTGATGGGAAGATGGATGGAGCCAAATACAGGACCATTCTGGATGAAAACCTGTTGGAGTCTGCAAAAGACCTGAGGCTAGGACGGAGATTTATCTTCCAACAAAACAATGATCCCAAACATAGAATGGCCTTAGAATGTCCAAGTCAAAGTCCAGACCTGAATCCAATTGGGAATATGTGGAAAGAGCTGAAAACTGCTGTTCACAAACGCTCTCCATCCAACCTCAAAGAGCTCAAGCTGTTTTGCAAGGAAGAATGGGCAAGAATTTCAGTCTCTAGATGTGCAAAACTGATAGAGACGTACCCCAAGCGACTTGCAGCTGTAATCGCAGCAAAAGGTGGCGCAACAAAGTAGTAATGCAAGGGGGCCGAATAATTTTGCACGCCCCACTTTTCAGTTTTATTATTACAAAAAAAGTTTAAATGATTCAATAAATTTCATTCCACTTCACAATTATGACCCACTTGTTGTTGATTCTTCACCAAAAATTTAAAATGTTATATCTTTTTGTTTAAAGCCTGAAATGTGGCAAAAGGTTTAAAAGTTCCAGGGGGCCGAATACTTTCGCAAGGCACTGCACCTCCTACCTGACCAAGCCTCATTTAAAATTTGACGTGTCAATTTATGTCGTAATAACTTTGGAACGTTTTTACTTATTCATGCCATTCTGAGATAGTTGTTAATGGTAAATTTGAGTCAATATGTTTTATCTTTATTTATTAAAAATTCTAAACTTTACTGAAAATTTGGAAAAATTCACTATTTTCTAAATTTGAATTACTCTGATTTTAAGACAGATAGTGATACCTCATAAAATAATTATTGATTAACATTCACCATATGTCTATGTGGGCATTGTTTTGATAATGCTATTTTAGTTTTTTAGGACATTAGAAGGTTTAGAATTTTAGAAGCAATTTTTGAAATTTTCCAAAATCTATTTTTTATAGACCAATTCAGTTCTGAAGTCACTTTGAGGAGCTGATATAATATAAAGCACCCATAAATTAAGGAGCGGTATCTTGTATCTGGGATTTGAAATGATTTTTAATCCCTTCACGCTATTTGACGTGTATACTTGTCATGGAGCACTGCTACTTAGTGCTCCATGACGAGTATACACGTCATGGCATTACACTGTCACCATGTCTGCTGACATGGTGACAGCGCTGAGACCCTGGCTGTTACACACAGCCAGGGGTCTCAGCTAGCTGCCCCGAGACCAATGAGGGAGGTCCTGGGCCAGCGAACGCTCTGATTGGCTAGTCTGTACAGACTAGCCAATCAGGCGAGTCTAATGCCGGCTCAAAGGATCTGATCCCCGCAGTCTCAGACAATCAGGATGGTCGAGCGGTAAACCAGAGTATTTACATACAGTTGACACTGTGCTTGAAACGGCCGACATTGGTGCTGGCTCCATAGGGACCGCTGTATGGAAGGGGTTAACAGGGAGGGTCGCTGCTGTGCTATGGCAGCTAACTGATGCTTGATGGGATCACAGAGGAAGGGAGCTCCTTCCTCCTCCATCGGGATGCTGCGTTGCTCTGGCAGCGTCCCCATGGTTACCATGGCAACCGGGCGCCTTTACATGGACACCTATACCATGGTATATCTAAGCCTGATCAGGCTCCTGGTAAAGGCAAAGGTAAAGTTTTAGATGACTCAGATGCACTGGATCTGCAAGAACCAAGTGGGTCTGGGTCAAAAAAGTGTAAAAAAAATAAAGTGAAAAAAGTAAAAAAATATATATATCCGCACATTTATAATTAATTAAAAATAAAAAAAATTAAAAATACACTGCACATGTTTGATATTGCTATGTCCGTAATGACCTGATCTATAAAACAATCACGTTACTTTCCCCGCGCGGTGAACGGCATAAAAAGAAAGAAAAACTATGATAAAATTTTGCCCACCTAACTTCCCAAAAAAGTATTAAAAGTGATCAAAAAAGTCGTACTGTATGTACCGCAAAATAGTACCCATCAAACTGTCACCTCATCCCGCAAAAAATGAGCCCCTACATGAGACAAAAAATGAAAAAAATATGGCTTTTAGAAAATGGAGACACAAAAATGTTTTTTTTTCTAAAATGCTTTTATTGTGTAAAACCAAAATAAATAAATAAAAAATAGACATATTAGGTATGGATGCGTCTGTAACAACCTGCTCTATAAAAATATCACACTCTTCCCCCAAAAGGTAAATGCCCTAAAAAATTAAATAAAAACTGTGCCAGAAAAGCCATTTTTTGGTCACCTTACATCACAAAAAGTGTAATACCAAGCGATCAAAAAGTCATATGTACCCCAGTCATCTTATCCTGCAAAAAATGAGCCCCTATATGAGTCAATCGCCCAATAAATAAAAAAAAACTACGGCTCTCAGAATATGGAGACACTAAAACAAGATAAAAATGCTTTTATTGTGTTAAAGTGAAATAAATGTAATAAAAGTATACATGTTAGGTATCGCCACGTCCGTAACAACTGGCTCTATAAAAATATCACATGACCTAACCCCTCAGGTGAACACTGTAAAACAAGTCATATGTAACCCAAAATAGTACCAATCAAACCGTTACCTCATCCAGCAAAAAATAAGACCCTACCCAAGACAATTGCCCAAAGAATAAAAAAAAATATAGTTTTCAGAAAATGGAGACACAAAAACATGATTTTTTTTTCCAAAAATGCTTTATTATGTAAAACTGAAACAAACAAAGTAGACATATTTGATATCATCGCATCTGTAACAACCTGCTCTATAAAAATAGCACATGATCTAACCTGTCAGATGAACACTGTAAAAAACAAAAAATAAAAACGGTGCCAGAACAGCCATTTTTGGTTACCTTGCCTAACAAAAAGCGTAATATTATCAGTTTTGCCAGTTCAACAGCATTGGTATAAATTATAAACAGTTCATTTGTCTTCATATTAATATAATAAATCATTCATGTTTATCAGAAGTCCATTGTGGTCTAGATTACAGTAAAGTACAATTTCTTTCCATTTAGTGCTGTTTCTAAAAGCATTTTCTGGAAGCTTCTACTAAGTCCTTTTCTCTCTCTCTCTTTTTTTTTTTTTACCAGTATGAGCTATTCTACGGCATTCTAGTTTTAGTGGCAGGGACACCTGAAAGATGTGTACACTTTCTAGATCCTAAAGTGGACATGACAGCTTTTAAATTGGAAACATTATAACTATTTCTGTCATCTTCCATAGTGAATCCTGCTGTTATCTCTTCATCCACATGATGTAGAAATTCATCAGACCAAGTCACCTTTTCCATTGCTGCATGCTCTAGTTCTGATGTTCATATATCCATTGTAGGAACTTTCGGCAGTGGACAGGTCACCAGGGGCACACTGAAGACTCTGAGGCCTTACAGCCCTTTATGGAGCAAGCTATACTGACTCCTTTTGTATCATAACCAGCATTAACCTTTTCATTAATTTGTGATAGAGTAGCTATTTTTTAGGATTGGATCAGACAGGTGAGGCCACAACACTCATCAATGATCCCTAAGGTGCCCATGACCTTGTCACAAATTGTCCTTCCTTGGACCACTTCTGGTTGATAAGACCACTGCATATAAGGAACACCTCGAAAGACCTACATTTTGGAGATGCTGTGACTTCATCTAGCCATTTGCTCAGACAGTCACAAAAAAGATTTATGAAGCACATAGACAAGTACAGAATAATAAATTCACTGATAGATGACAGAAAACTGGATGAAGATGGCAATGGATAAGAGAGATGGAGAACAATGAATGTAGATAAGAGGAATAAAACCTAACAGAAACTGACTCTGAGACAAGACAACAAGACAAACAGGAAAAAGAAATCTGAAGCCACAACAAGTACAATCACAATAGAGACAACTAAAAGACAGTGAAACCACAAATCCCAAGATGCACTCAAACAAATCTAATGGACTAGGATTCAAGATTCTGGAAACAACTGCACATAGCATATGCTATACCTGGCAAAAAGGCACAGAAAGTTAAGGAATTTAAAGGCATAACAATCAAAAAGCCCCTCCCAGCAAAGACCAAGAACTTATTAACAGACTGGAACAGAGAGGAAGAGGACCCTGCTTACGAGAACTTACCATCTACAATTGTTTTGTTTTGGAATGATATAGAAATAACAGGCTTGTGACTCCAAATAAAATCAGAGAAATACTGAAGTACAGTAGAGTCCCATAGAAGCCTATTTCTGCACATACAATTTAATGGTTTTACTGCTATAATATAAGCTTATGCATGATTACTTATTAAAACCTCTGAATCCAGATATTGGTTCTAAACAGCTAGATAATCAGTATTTCTAAGTAATTGTCAACCAAAGTCCTTGTACATCTTTGTGCATTGACATTGGCATCTCCATCTTTACACTAAGTAGGTGCTACAGGAGTTGTCATGTTCTGGGTTCTGATCATTACTCCTGTAAATGTATACTTCTCTGGTATGTATGCCTATTTCTGTTGCCACCCAGTCTCCGTAGTTTGCAGCTGGTATTTACTGCATTGATTTCCAAGCAAAGGTTTTTCTCACTGGTGGTTTCTCAGAACTCACAGAAAAGGCTGTTATGAGTTTATGTCTTTTATGATGCTTTTGAGCAGCCTATAAAGTAGTCTGGAGTCAGTATTGTTCATGTTTCTACCACTTTACAATTGCATTCTGTAAAGTGTCTCTAAGGATCTTGTGCCTTGTAGTAATATTATAGTGGTTTGTTCAGCAATATTTTTCTTTGCACAACAATAAACCTGCATGCTTTCACATTTCAGTAATGGTGATCGATAATTCTGAGGACTATTCCAGTGAGTAATAACATTCTTAGGACACATGGATAAAAAGTGGCATTTTGCTACCAGCATTGCTGTTGATAACATTGCAGATCTCATGGATGTGTTCCATATTCACAATGCTATGTACGGTGCAAATCCACCTATGAGGACATGGGACATTGCAATAAACAGTAGTAGTAACATGCAAAGCTATCAGATAAATGCTCCTACAAGTTGAAAGCTGCAAGAGGTGGGCAATGGTTGATATTTCTTGCAAATACAGCTCTTTTCAAATGTCCCTACAAAATCTCAGTGGGTTTAAGATCTGACCATCTCTTTTTAAGCCATTCCATGCAGGGTTGCCAACCGTCCGTAGATTCATGGACAGTCCGTAAAAACAAGGTGTTTTTTTCTGCCGTTCGTAGCATCCGACAGAAAAAAAGTCTGTCCGTGAATCTACTACAGTATTCACGGCACATTTGCTGTGAATACTGTGGATCCATGCAGGCTCCGCCTGCGATGTACAATAGGCCGCAGGCAGGTCAGCCTGCAGCCTAATGTTACACAGTAAGTAGTACGTACCTCTGTCCTGGGCCCGGCGCAGGCATCTCGCTCTCTGATGACGTCACTACGTACGTACAGACGTGATGACATCATCATGCTGCGCGCCGCCCGCCCGCGCCGGGACGGAGTTACAGGAATCAGGTAAGTATATCATTTTTGTTTTTATTTCACTGCTGGGCCGGGGCACTATATGGGGGCTATCTAATGTCTGGGGGCACTATGGGGACTACCTGAACTATCTAAACTACTGGGGGCACTTAATGGGGCTATCTAAACTACTGGGGGCACTCAATGGGGCTATCTAAACTACTGGGGGCACTCAATGGGGCTATCTAAACTACTGGGGGCACTCAATGGGGCTATCTAAACTACTGGGTCACTACATGGGGCTATCTAATCTACTTAGGGCACTATCTGAAATAAAGTGGGCTGTCTAACTTCTGCAGGCACTATGGGGGCTATCTGTACTAAAGGGGGCTATCTAAACTACTGGGGGCACTCAATGGGGCTATCTAATCTACTTAGGGCACTATCTGAAGTAAAGTGAGCTATCTAACTTCTGGAGGCACTATGGGGGCTAAATGAACTACAGGGGGCTGTCTAAACTACCGTGGCACTACAAGGATTATCTGATCTACAGGGGGCTATCTAAACTACTGGGGCACTACAAGGATTATCTGATCTACTGGGGTTAGTATAGGAGGCTACCTAAACTACTGGAGGCACTAGGGGGAACCATTTAAGCTCCTGGGGGCACTAGAGTGGACCGTTTAAGCTACTGGGGGCACTATAAGAGGTATTATAATTACTGGGACCATTACAGCGGTTCCTTATTATTTCTGGTAGCAATACTGGAGGCACTATGGGAAAAATGATTTCTATTATGGGGAATTATTACTACTACCAGGGGTACTTTTGGGGGTGTTACTATTATTAGTACAATATGGGGGGCACTACTGCTAAAAGGGCCACTCGTGGAGCATTATCACTATTGGGGCACTATTACTAATGAGGGCACTCTGGGAGAGAATTAATAGTATCAGTGGGACTTTGGGGAGCACTGTAACTATATGGGGTCCTACCTATATGGCACTGTTATATCTACAGTATAGTATTTGGGGAGCACAGTGGGCACAGTATTTTAGGTAGCAGCAGGATAACAGAAAAGTGGGTAATCTTTGTGGCAAACTCTGCAGAGAGAAGATGTGGCTGAAAGAACCCATCATGGCGGTGTGGGCCAAATAGAGAAGATGAGAAAAGAGAACATCTACATCAGGGAGACGTCACTGGACTTTAGAGGTATGTGGTAATGTGTCACCTTGTACGTTTGGTAATGGTGAATGTAATGTCCATCCAAATATGTGTCTCCTATTTCTTCAGCAAGGACTCGCCGGTATATGGTATGTTACCGCTCCAATCAGTGATCTAATGCTGAGAACTGGCTGCAGCGGTCACATGCCATACACCTGCACATCAGTGTGCACATCACCAACATTGTGACAGATGTGCACACTTGCCCATTACATGCCTGTCAGTCTTTGTTTACATGGCAGCAGCAATGATGCCAGAAAGTCCAGTGTGTCACTGCAGCCATATAAACAAAACACTCAGACTAGAAGCAGGGATGTAACAGCTGAAAATTGTTGATTTATTTTCCATATGCCATATTTTATTTTCAAATACTGAACAATCCTCTTTATTCTGGGGCGTGGAAGGGGGCGTGTTCTCTAAAAAAGGGGTGTGGTTTATTATGTCCGTAAAAATTTTGGGCCGTCCGTAAATTTTGGTTCAGTTGTCCAGAAAAATTTGAAAGGAAGGTTGGCAACCCTGATTCCATGGCAGATTTTCTTTTCCCACATTCAGTTGAGCAACTGTCGTCTAACAGAGGATCTCACATCATCCTAACCAATGCCTAGTACAATGAAGAATTCAAAATGGATTTCTCTGTTAAAATGCTGTCTTTTCACCAAACTGCTCTTTAGAGATGAGCGAATCTATTCGCCGCTTCGTAGATTCAATACCAATCTTCGTTATTTCCTACACCAAAGTGAATCCAAATCAGATTCGCTTCAGAAGATTCTTCTTAAATCTTTGTATGCTAACGCTACATACGCATCATATGATTTGTACGCTAATGCTACGAATCTGATAATTTGTACGCTAATGCGTATGTATTCAGTTAAGTAGCGTACGTTTACTGTATGTTCGTTATTTGTGCGGGCCTAGACAATAATACGCTAATGCTTCATACGCACTTTGTACACTCATGCGTACGTATTCGCGGGAATGTTTGCAGAACACAAATATTTTTTAACGCAATTTGGACCGAATCAAATCTTTTCCGAGGCAAATTTTTTAATATTCGCCGAAGTTAATCTTTGAAGATTCACTCATCTCTACTGCTCTTCTAATACTGAGACCAAAAAGTCATCTTTCCAGACCAGATTGTTCTAAAAGATCTGGTGTCTGCCTATGTGTTAGGCCTCATTCAGACGACCGTATATTTGCGGGTCCGTGCGGCCCCATTGAAAATGCCTATACTTGTCCGTGCGTACGGACAAGTATAGGACATGTTCTATCTTTTTATGCGGAGCCTTGGCACGGAGCTGTCTCCGTGCCGCGGCTGTGCGCTCCCATAGAGGTGAATGGGGCTGCATGTATTCCGCAATTTTGCGGAATACATACGGCCCCATTCATACGGTCGTGTGAATGGGGCCTAAGGCTACTTTCACACTAGCGTTTATTTCTTGATCCAGCAGGGCTCAGCAAAAACTCTTCCGTTACTGATAAAACAACCATCTGTATCCATTATGAACGGATCCGGTTGTATTATCTTTAAAGGGAGTCTTTCACCTGTTTTTCACCATATATATATATATATATATATATAACTAAGAGCACTGCCCCACAGAAGATTGCAGACACATCCCAGACATACCTGTGTGCACGGTGTGTCTGTATTACATGTCCAGGAAAAGAACTTTTATTCTGCTGGAAAACAACTCCTAAGTGCCCAGCTCTGCTGCTTCAAGTGTCCAAAGCAAACCAGACTGAAAAGGGCAGGGCTGATTTAGCTGCTCATATCTTGGGATTGGTAGCAGATAAAAATGGTTCTGACCTTCTTTGAAAGCTGGCAATACAAGCTTTTAAATGATACCACAATCACAGCATTATATCCAGTATATCAGAAGATATAGCTGTTAGAAATTGAGTCGGGAGAGAAAGCTGTTTTTAGTTTCACTTTCAGCTTGGCACTTGGGAGCTGTTTTCCTGCAGAATAAAAGTGCTTTTCCTGGACATAAAGTGCACACAGGTATGTCTGGGATGTGTATGCAATCTTCTGTGGGGCACTGCTGTTAGTTATATAGGTGAAAAACAGGTGAAAGAGTCCCTTTAACATAGCCAAGATGAACACCATTGTAAGTCAATGGGGGACAGATCCGTTTTCTATTGTGTCAGGTTGTGTGAGTTAAACAGATTCGTCCCCATTGACTTTCATTGTGGGTCATGGCAGATCCATCTTGCTCCGTATCCCATGACGGAAAGAAAACCGCAGCTTGCTACGGTTTGCTCTCCCATATGGGAATACAAGCAAACGGAAAGGATTTGCATTTTGGAGCACTCTGTTCTGTTCAGTTACGTTTTGTCCCTATTGACAATGAATGGGGACAAAACTGAAGCGTTTTCTCCAGTATTGAGAACATATGATGGATCTCAATAGCAGAAAATAGAAATGCTAGTGTGAAAGTAGCCTAAGTGGGCAAAGTTTTATAGTGCCCTCATGGAAGACCATCCATGCAGATCTAATTTTTTAATCCTTTTCTAATGGTAAGCTCTTGAAGTACTACAAATAGATATTTATGTGGACTGCTGGAGAATAGAAAAATTTGAACATCAAGTTAAAGTTTTCTGCAATAGTTTATCGAATCTATTAAGAGTGTAAAGTAAAAAATTTTTACATCTGCATTCTGTACTGATTCAAAATACTGACTAAATTTGCTGTGTGTGATTAGACTAGGAGTCCCCCTCCAATAACATTTCTCATCTATTTACAGGATAACTTACGTATTTTTTGCCCCATAAGACGCACTTTTTTCCACAAAAATGGGGGGAAAATGCCCCTGCGTCTTATGGGGTGAATGCTAATGAGTGCTTCCATTATGGAAGTGCTCATTAGCACCGGAGGACCGGGAAGCAGTGAAAGCTCTGTACTCACTGTACTCACTTCACAGCTCAGCCGACAGCAGAAGAAAGAAGACAGAGCGTGGGCAGAGGAGCGGCAGCGTCCAGGAGCAGGAGAGGTAAGTGGCTTTTTTATTTTAACTGAGGAATGCTGAGCTCATAATGGGGGCTAATAAGAGGCATAGAGGCTGAATAGAGGTATAAAAACTCATATGGGGCTGAATAGAGGCATGAGGACTGAAGTGAGACATGGGGCTTATATTGGGGCTGAAGTGAGGCATGGGGCTGATATGGGGGCTAATTACAGACATGGGGCTGATATGGGGGCTAATTACAGATATGGGGGCTAATTACAGGCATGGGGGCTAATTAAAGCATGGGGGCTGATGAGAGGCATTGGGTCATTCACATTGGAGTCTGAGCTGAGGTTTGATTAGAGGCCTTATTTACATTGGGGGTCTAATTGGGGCTGTGAGTTGAGGTCTGATGAACATTGGAGGTCTGATTGCTGGTCTGACCTGAGATCTAATGAAAAATATTTTTTTCTTATTGTCCTCCTCTAAAACCTAGGTGCGTCTTATGGGGCGAAAAATACAGTAGTTTCTGTGTATCTATGTAATGTACATCGTTACCTGTGGCAAAGGGTGGCTATGTGGACCTTAGAGCTAACACATTAGAGGCCGCTACTGTAGAGGTGTTACACCTCTACAAAAAAAAATCTAGAATCTGCCCCAAATAATGTAAATATATAAGATACTAATACAAATAATGTAAATATGTAAGATACTAATACATTGCCAAAACAGATTCATGTTTTTATTCAGATTTTTTTTTTGTAATTTCAAAGCCCAAAACCTGAATCTCAGGCACAAAAATCGCCAAATTATCTAGGTAGTGGCCTGGCATAAAATGTCCCATTTTCATTTGACATTATTAATCAGTACTGTATCATCTACTGAGGAGCCGTATTATGCATCTGCAGTGCTGTCCCTCACATCTGCTTGTACTAAACAAAGTAAAGACAGGGAGAGCACAGCACATGAATTAGTGCCTAGACTACGTTTATGCCTTTAGTAAAGCAGCTGGCTTCCCTCAGATAACAGATTGCAGTCTACTACTTCAAGGTGCTTCTCATGAATACTGTATGAAAAGGTTTCCTTATCTGAAAAAGCTATTTGTTCTGGGAATACAATGTAGAGATATTTCAGTGGTGACACTTAAATCTTGGTTTAAAAGCTTCCTGCATTTATTAATTGGAGTTATACAGTATGTATAAAGTATATAAATCGGTTGCAAAACTTTTTTTTGCCCTATTAAAGGGAATGTGTCATCAGAAAGTAACTGAATTGAATTTTTTTTGTGAGTTTTGTTTTAATTTTCCATGTCACTGTATTTAAAATAAAAACTAAAATTGTGCCGGTTTCACACTGGCCACTAGACTTAATAATATGTTGAGACTTTCTGTTCTGTTCAGGTAACTTTTCAGTGTCCATCACATTATCATCAGAGGCAGGATTACACTGAAGATATCATCAGATATCATATGCATAAATATAGCAGGCTTCACAATAGTTTTTTTTTATTTTATTCATTTTCAAGACTGTACAAAAAATGAAAAACCCCAAAAAACCAAAGCCACAGACCCATGAAAAAAAAGGATCCACAATAGGTGATATTGCAGTTTATCTACTCCCTCCAAACCCCCTGCACAGGGTACAGAGCAAGCCTAGAAAACTCTCCCATAGAGGTCAGTGAGGTCCTCTCCAGACCATTGTGTCTATGGGACAAGAACAGGAAGTCTTGACATATTTTAGTCCTAGTGGGCAGTGTGAAAACAGCAGGGATTTTAAGATTTTTTTAAATATACTGTGGATATTCTGTGATGATCTATCTAATATGTTTTAGAAGAGCAGACCTTGGCAAGAAAAGTCGGTAGCTCATGAATGAGTTGACTTGGCAATTAAGGCCCAAGTGAGAATTTAGAGGTTTGATTGCATAGTGTTAGCCCAGTGTTCCATGCTGGAGCTGCTGCCCCTACCCGCATGCACGGGTGCCAGGCTCCCTCTTTCCCTCTTGCTGCCATGCGCCGTGCTGACAAGCATGGGCATCAGTTAGCTTAAACGTTGCATCTGACTGTGCTCTATGCCAGAGCTTACTTCCTGCTTGAGTCCTGTACTGTTTGTTAGGGCTTGCATGGGTGTGCCTGAGCAACTCATGGTCTCTAGCTTGTCTGGATCCTAGTGTGAAGGTGTTTTTGGAGTTACTGCTTCTCTGTTGGATTTATCAGATTTTGCTTGTTTGCCGCCTGCCTCTGACCTTGGACTTCGTTTACAGACTTTGCTTGATCGCTGCCTGCCCTGTCTTCGGACTTCCTGACCACATACTTCCCCTTAGTGCTTGCACTGGTATCTCTGATCCCCTGTTCAGCTGCCACTGACACGGGAACTGCTCTGGAGTGGCACCTGGTAAGTACCCTAACATCCCAAGCCTGTCCTCACCATCAGAGGCTCTAGTGAAGACCAGGTAGTTGCTTAGTCCTGCCCCTCCAGAGTATAGCCAGTCAGTGGCATAGTGGGTCCACACCCGCTTGCATAACACATAGTGCATACTGTAATAAAAAAAATAGATGCTTCTATTAATTGTCCACAGGATAGGGGATAACTAATAGATTGGTAGGGGTCCTACTGCTGATACTCCCACTGATCTCGAGAAAGGGTACACTGTCCCCTTTGGAGCCAGCTGAAATGAACAGAGGACACGCAAACTGCCACTTCATTCATCTTTATGGGAGTTCTGGAAATAGCTGAGCATAGGGTAATAGGGGATAGCTTTTAACCACCAATGTACCCCTTTAAAACACATTATTTTACACATGTGTGCAGCTAGCTATAAGCACTAACTTATCAGCCGTGATGTCTGATATGGTTTAATATGAATAATTCATGTTTAACCACAGGTCTGCTGACCTGCATGCCAGCGCTGTGCTCAGAACATGGCCGGTGATGGAGGGTTCCATCCATCAGCAGCCTTCATTCACTTACATTGAGATCAGACTGTGCATGTGCTAGTTTCCCCGTCAGTCCGCCGTGTAAGTAAATGTAAGCCGAACGGATCCCTTCATCAGCGGCCATGTTCCAAGCGCAGCGCTGGCATTCAGGTCAGCAGACCTGCGTGTAAACATGAATTATACATATGTATAAGATATAAGTGCTGATAATTTAATATAGCTCATTACTAGCTGCATGCATGTGATATTACCAGCATATCTGCAACTAGTAATTTAAACTGGCCTACCCCTTTAAAATTTTAGGCATATATACTTAGATATTCCTCAAATTGCATTACAATATAGCACCTGTTATTTCTAGTAGGCAGCCTTTCTGTGTCCACCTCAATAAGTGTTCCAAGATGGACACACTTAGGCCTCTTGCACACTGCCGTTGTTTGTCTGTTCCATGCATTGGGGGCCACAATTTGCTGTCCCCAATGCACGGGCACCATCTGTGCGGCTTCCACAATGGAATCCAGACCCATTCAACTTGAATCGGTTCGTGATCCGTCCGCACTGCAAATAAAAAAAAAAAGATAGAACACGTTCTATTTTGTTGTGGTGCACAGGCACCCCACACTCCATAGTGCTTCCTTCCCTCCGTTCCGCACCTCACCTTCCGGATAGCGGAACCATTGCGGTAAGCACAAGGCCGGTGCCAGTGGCGTAGTTATCGGGGAAGCAGGGGAAGCGGCTGCTTTGGGGCCCGAGCTGAGAAGGGGCCCGAGCTGAGAAGGGGCCCAGGAACAGCATCAGAGGGATGTGGCCATCAATTCTTTTATTTATTTATTTATTTTTATTTGGCTTACCCTGCGGGTGGTAGTGGATTCCTACTGCTGCAGCCTCTAATTAAACAAGAGGAGAGGGGAGAGAGGGATTCTCCTACCTCTCCTCTGCGCTGCTGCACTTTGTTATCTGATTGGTGGAGCAGCAGTGGGCGGAAGCTGCTGCTCCACCAGTCGCTCAGATGGACCCTGGACGTGCTCTGCCATCCTGCCTGCACGGCTGCACGCATCTGGCCCAGCCGCAGCGCACGTTTGTACTGCCGCCCAACCTCTCGGCCAGCCGCACTGTACGAATGAATGGCTTATCATCCAGCCGCATGGTTGTATGGCCCACCGGCCTCCTGTTCAGCCGCATGTTTTTATGGCCTCGCCTCCTGCCCAGCAGCACAATTGTATGGCCTGCTCTTCAAGTATCCTGCCCCCCTCCCCAACCTAATTTCCCTTTCTCTTCCATACCTTCTCCTCTACTTATCTCCCTACCCCACTCACATCATCTATATAGATGAGGCAAGAGATATGCTTATGCTAACTATTCACTGGGTACACATGATGTATTAGCTGGGTATTGATCAACCTGTATATGCTGTACTCATATCTCTGCCACTACTGTTGTATTTACTATACCTTGTTTTTCAATAAAAAGAGAATTTACAAAAAAAACATACACTGTTGGCAGCACAGTACAAGGGTATAAGGGGATACACCATACTGTGCCTCCTACCCTGTACTATGCCCCCTTATACCCTATAATGTGCCTCCTACCCTGTACTATGCCCCCTTATAACCTATAATATGCCTCCTACCATGTACTATGCCCTCTTATACCCTCCATTGTGCCCCCTTACAATACCCTGTACTGTGTCCCCTTATACCTTATATCCAGTCACTGTATGGAGGTGTTATCCGGTCACTGTATGGAGGTGTTATCCGGTCACTGTATGGAGGTGTTATCCGGTCACTGTAGGGAGGCGTTATCCAGTCACTTTAGGGAGGTGTTATCCAGTCACTGTAGGGAGGCGTTATGCAGTCACTGTAGGGAGGGGTTATCCAGTCACTGTAGGGAGGCGTTATCCGGTCACTGTAGGGAGGTGTTATCCGGTCACTGTAGGGAGGTGTTATCTGGTCACTGTATAATTCCAGTATATTATGCTGTAGTGGGGCCTGTATTTCCCAGTAGAGTAAATGAGCCTTGTAGAACACAGTCCACACCACTGACCACCAGGACCAGCCTTCTGTACTATAGCCTGCAGTATATGGCTTCCTCCCTTCTGTCACGTCGCTTTGCTGTGTACTAGAGCTTATTTTGGAACCCTTAGGCTGGGTTCACATCACCATTTTGCCTTGCGTTTAACATATACATTGCGTTTTTGTATCCTTTTTTCCAACATGTACAGTACTTCAAACAGATGGTAAAAAGGTCATGTGAACCCACCCTTATATATGGGCACATTCGTTGCTAGGATGGTCATGAAGAGCGGGCCCTATACAAAAATTTGCTGTGGGGCCCAGTCAGTTCTAGCTACGCCCCTGGCCGGTGCCCGCATATTGCCGTGTGCAGGAGACCTTATTCAGATTTGACTCTCTTCTTGTTCCTTCGTATATGTGGAAGGATTCCTGGTGTAGTGAAATCGTTGTGCTCACATATTGCAAATTATGCTATAATTTCCTAAAATTGCAGAAAAACCACAGCTTTTTTTTGCATTTTCTGAATATCAGAGCAAAAAAAGTTGACTTTACAGCAGCATGTGAACACAACCTTCTCTAGCTGGCTCCCCACACCAGGAATCCCTTCACATACCCAAAGGAGCAGAGAGAGAAGCAAGAATAAGCATGTATGTTCTCCTCAGCATGTTTTTTCCACACTTTTTGTGCATTTTCAACACATTTTTTGAAGCAGTTTTTCAACACCTTTTTTTAACCAAAAGTGTTTACGGCAATACAAGACTGCATGCAGAACGGCACTAAAAACCACACAGAAAACAGGCAAAAAAGGTGCAGACCCGTGTGGCGAGATTTTTGGACGCTTTACACTCATTTCAATGGGAGATTCAGCATGATTTCTTCCCCAAGATGGGGCATGCTGCTTCCTTTTTCCACATGGAAAAATAGCAAGCGCTACTTCCTATTAAAATGAATTGGTGGCTGTTTGATGGTGGGTTTTTTAGTTTATTTTAAGGCAAAAATGTGCCTTAAAATCTGGCATTAAGAGTATAGACCAGAATGCAACATGACAATACTCTGGAAACATCTTCTGAAATTCAGCTCAAACAGTAATGTGGTCACTACATAAGTCATAAATCTATAGTTATAGTATAAAAAGTTATCATTTTAATATCTCAGCAAGATTTCTTCAGCTTTAATTTTTTACTGTCACAAGAAGCTATTACCATCTAAATGTCAATGACTCCTGCAAGCAAACCACCAAAAATTGGACCATATATTCTGTTAGTCCCTGTTGTTCCCACCTACTTGCTAAATACAATTTTAAACAAATTCCCCATTGGCTATTACTTGTTTTTAGAGAATGTCAAGCAGAGGCAAAGCAAACTTTAGTAAATTAACAGTGATCTATTGCGATGTCCTGAAGTGTGTACCTAGCATCTGACGTGTTTGTTCTGCTGTACAGCCCTCACTTAACGATCACATTCATAATGTCTGTCACCCGTTCCATATTTGCTCTGTCTTCCAGACGTCTTAGCTGACAGACATTTCATTATGAACCAGCAATCCTATACACTTGAGATGCTCACTTCTCTACATCACACGTCCTGCTGTGTTTTTACTTTAATCTTATCCTCAAGTACATAAGGAACTGTCCTTGTCTTAAGTAAACTATGCTGTTTTCCTCCGGGGCATATTTTTACATTTCACAAATGGCATGTGCTCAGTTTCCTTATATATGTGTTCAAATACTTATTTACAATATTTTTATGACTAATTTTAAGCACTTAAGAACCACCTTCTGTAAATTTATTTATTAGGTTAACGGAATGCTCCTGAAAGCATTCCGTTCCGTCTTCAGACCGGAGAACAAACCGCAGCATGCTGCGGTTTGCTCTCCGGTCCAGGCAT
Organism: Rhinella marina; assembly: GCA_900303285.1. Taxonomy (NCBI): domain Eukaryota; kingdom Metazoa; phylum Chordata; class Amphibia; order Anura; family Bufonidae; genus Rhinella; species Rhinella marina. Next base: position 28,927 of record ONZH01020126.1, read on the forward strand.
CCGCACCAAGACGGATCCGGAATGACCCCCAATGCAAGTCAATGGGGGTGGATCCGTCTGGTGTGACCATAATGGTAACCGGATCCGCCCTCCATTGACTTTCAATGGAGTCCATTACGGATCCGGGTACACATAGACACATACAGACATAAACATACACACACATAAAGACATACAAACACACATACATACTTACATGCTCCCCGGCAGGTCTTCGGAGCGTCAGGACGGCTCACACAGGTCACGATTCCCCACAGCGCCCTCTGCTGGGCGCCTGGTGGAATCGTCATCTGACGATTCCACCAGGCGCCCAGCAGAGGGCGCTGTGGGGAATCGTGACCTGTGTGAGCCGTCCTGACGCTCCGAAGACCTGCCGGGGAGCATGTAAGTATGTATGTGTGTTTGTATGTCTATTTTGCAGTTCTGGTACTTAAAGGATTATTCCAGGATTTTAATATTGATGGCCTGTCTTCAGGATCAGTCTTTATCTTTTTGTTGTGTGTCCGACAACCCATATCTCCTGCCAATTAGTTGTTTCCCAGTAGCTCCATCTCCATCCACTGCGGCCCTGCCTCATTCAATTCAAAGGAGGTTGTGTAGTTATGGTGCTGGAGCTGCCTGGGAACAGCTGATTGGTAGAGGTGCTGGTTGTCAGATGTATAACAATTGGATATTAATGACCTATCCTGAGGCCATCTATATTAAAATCCTGGAATACTCTAATGTTATGTAAACTGCGCAGATTTAAGTGGGCAGTTGAATATGCTGTGATCAGAGACTGCTGGGCACCCAGAAAGGAAGACAGATGGCACATAAGCTATCTCATGTGTAGTAGGGGTGTGCAGCCCCATTTGTTTTGGGGAACTATAGTGACCATATTCACTGTACAGATTTTCATGGTACAGGGAAACAGACCAAAAAGGAGGAAAAAGGGGAGGAAATATGCATGTTTTGGGAGTTTTTATGATAGTATTGGGCACAATGCTTAAAAGGCCCCATGAATATAAAGATGTAAATGCTAGGAGGTATAGTATACTGTAGTACTATACTGTAAAAGATATTACAGTAATATAATTAGCTAAAATTCGATTTGAGTCAGATTTGGCCAAATTGGCTGTTCACTTCAATTTGGGTTTGAATAAATTCAACCAAAATGCGTTAATTGTTGGGGATTTATCACTGATGTAACTGGTGTAAGAATTGGCTTGTTGCTCATAGCAGCCAATCAGATTCCACCTTTAATTTTTCACAGCTCCTTTGGAAAATAAAAGGTGGAATCTGATTGGTTGCTATGGGCGACTAAGCCAGTTTTCCTTTACATCGGGTTTGATAAATTTTCCCAAATATATATTTTTCTCTCTTTCTCCTGCCTCTGTCTAATCTGTCTCTCCTCATGTCGATTCTTTTGAATCAAATCACACAAAATTCATCTTTTTTAGGCTAGTTTCACACTAGCACTTTTGTATCCGGCAGGCTGTTCTGGCAGGCCATTTGGCCCAATTAACTATAATGGGGACTGGTGGAGATCCGAAAAAAAAGCAGAGAATCGGAATTGCAGAGAATTGCAGCTGGATCTCCACCATTGCTCATTATAGATAATGGGGCCAAGTGGGTATCAGGTGGTGTCCGGCTACTACCGTAGCTTTACAATCAGAACTTTTTAAAAAAATTTAGGTTGAATTTCCGGAATTTAGACTCATTTTTTTCAAACTATAGATAAATTTAAAAAAAATCAAACCACCAGTACAGTTACTTCCAGTCTATACTGTAAAGCTAGTCCTGACATAATTATCCTAAAGTGGACATGCATCAGGGGTGCACCTAGCCTTTCTGCTGCCTGATGCGAAACCCCCCCCCATGCCAAATTCTTAACCTAACCCTTTCCCTCCAGCCCTACTATTAAAGACATACTTGGAAAACATTATATACAAAGCTACAAAACATACACGGTAATACAGCGCTACATGCCTCTTACATCCAGTAACGTCTCATCTGATGTAGATGTTCTCTTTCCTCATCATCTCCATTCAGACGAGACCGTCATGATGATTTGTTTCAGCCATCTCTTGTCTATGCAGACATCTTAGTTTCCTACTTTTCCATCCTCCTCACTACCATTTGAACACCCCATCCTGCCAGGGTTGCCAGCCGTCCAGAAATTTCTGGACAGTCCGTAACAATGAGTGACTTTTTTCCTCTGTCCGTAAAAAAAAATAGAGGTGTCCGTGATTTTTTTGAGGCTGGTGATACTTGACTAGATTATTTTGGTGGTATTTTATCATAATTTTACAGCTCCCAGTAAATGCTGGTAATGAGTTCTGATCAATATATTGAGCTATAGAGCTGTGTTACTTATAATATTTATCCTTCATTATGGTTTTCCAATTTGTCCGTAAAAAATGTTGGCCGTCCGTGATTTTAGGATAAGTTGTCCAGAAAAAAGAAAAATTCTGGTTGGCAACCCTGCATCCTGCCACCCCCAATACTGTGCCCACTGTGCTCACCAATACCATACTGCAGAAGCAGATAATCACACTGAAAATACTATTACCACACAGATAGTTCACCTTCAATAATTATTAGCACACAATGCCCTAAAAAATAACTGTGCCCAGCAAATAGTGTCCCTGAAACTTATAATGCTGTAAACATAGTGTCCTCCAAATGTGTGCCAATACAAAGAATACTCCATAATGTGCGCCTGCCAGTACAAAAAAAAATCTTTTAATGCCCCCTGTAGAACAAATGTCCCCACAGTGGACACCGTAGAATGTGTGCCATTACAAAAAATGCTCCCTTATAATGTGTCAGTACAAAAAACTACCCCCTTTTATTGCCCCCAGTAGAACGGATGTTCCCATAGTGGCCCCCTTATAATGTGTGCCAGTACAAAAATGTTCCTTTTTACAGCCGCAATGTCTCCATAGTGCTTTCTCCAGTTTCAAAATAATGAACCCCCACCCCATTGTGGCCCAACAGCACGCTGCCAAATAAAAATATTAAACTGAAATACACACCTCCATTCTGCTGTCAGCAATGCAGTGCAGGATACAGACCTCTTCTAGTCTGTGCCCTGAGCTCTATGCAGCCTGGCTCAAGCAGCGCAATAATGATGACACTGATAGGCTACAAGAACTAGGAATAAAGCCTATTAGAGCAAACGGTGGGCCAGGGAGACATCGCTCCCATGCCCTGTCCCGGCATTCAACTGTATTGCTGTCCTGAGTACAGCGATGCAGTTGAATATGTAGAGATGAGCATTTCTACAATGGAAGCACTCATTGCCCATGGCCCTTCCGCTGCCCCCCTCTTGCCCCTGCATGGTGCTGCCTGAGGCAATCGCCTCACCTCGCCTCAATGGCGGTGCACCTCTGACATGCATTGTATAATAATTTATGATTAGATAATGGTAAACACATACTGTATTTAGTCTATTTTTGGCTTGACCGATTTTTTTAAAATAAAAAAATTAGTATAGTTTATACAAACTATAATTCTACAAAAGCAGAAACCATGTTATTTTAAGAAACAAAATAGTATTGCTAATTACAAAATCTAAAAACTAAAATCTAAAAATCTGAATGGTTAAATATTTGACTTGAAAGCTTTTCTTCTCCCCAAGAGGTGCAGGAAAATTGTTGTCACCTAAAGCAGACCACTTGAATTTCTAGCGCAGGTTTATTTATTGATTTGCTCACAAATACATAAAAGTGACACATAAAAGGAAGAGCGCTCCAAATTTACGATCACTGTCAAAAATCTTTATTGCATTCAATATTGCGGTTATTAGGTTTTACCAGTTAATGGCCAACAAGTTCTTACAGATCCCCTTCCTTCCAAGATAATTGTGATTCATTTTGTGATTGTGAAACTGACAAAACAAAAGCCAGTAACATATCGATGATCTGACCATGGGTGTTGACCAAAGGAGCCCAACGGAGCAAAAAAAACAATACCTTCAAACATGGCTCATACATTGCCTCTTGAAGTATACTGTTATATATTGATATATAGGAAGTTAACTATCTCCCCACCACAAAATGCCTTACTTACAATACACCTCTGCATGGTGAACTCCATACAGTGCTTACAAGTAGTATTCAACCCCCTGCAGATTTAGCTGGTTTGATAAGATGCAAATAAGTTAGAGCCGTCAAACTTCAAACAAGAGCAGGATTTATTAACAGATGCATAAATCTTACAAACCAAAAAGTTATGTTGCTCAGTTAAATTTTTAATAAATTTTAAACATAAAAGTGTGGGTCAATTATTATTCAACCCCTAGGTTTAATATTTTGTGGAATAACCCTTGTTTGCAATTACAGCTAATAATCGTTTATAAGACCTGATCAGGCCGGCACAGGTCTCTGGAGTTATCTTGGCCCACTCCTCCATGCAGATCTTCTCCAAGTTATCTAGGTTCTTTGGGTGTCTCATGTGGACTTTAATCTTGAGCTCCTTCCACAAGTTTTCAATTGGGTTAAGGTCAGGAGACTGACTAGGCCACTGCAACACCTTGATTTTTTCCCTCTTGATCCAGGCCTTGGTTTTCTTGGCTGTGTGCTTTGGGTCGTTGTCTTGTTGGAAGATGAAATGATGACCCATCTTAAGATCCTTGATGGAGGAGCGGAGGTTCTTGGCCAAAATCTCCAGGTAGGCCGTGCTATCCATCTTCCCATGGATGCGGACCAGATGGCCAGGCCCCTTGGCTGAGAAGCAGCCCCACAGCATGATGCTGCCACCACCATGCTTGACTGTAGGGATGGTATTCTCGGGGTCGTATGCAGTGCCATCCAGTCTCCAAACGTCACGTGTGTGGTTGGCACCAAAGATCTCGATCTTGGTCTCATCAGACCAGAGAACCTTGAACCAGTCTGTCTCAGAGTCCTCCAAGTGATCATGAGCAAACTGTAAACGAGCCTTGACATGACGCTTTGAAAGTAAAGGTACCTTACGGGCTCGTCTGGAACGGAGACCATTGCGGTGGAGTACGTTACTTATGGTATTGACTGAAACCAATGTCCCCACTGCCATGAGATCTTCCCGGAGCTCCTTCCTTGTTGTCCTCGGGTTAGCCTTGACTCTTCGGACAAGCCTGGCCTCGGCACGGGAGGAAACTTTCAAAGGCTGTCCAGGCCGTGGAAGGCTAACAGTAGTTCCATAAGCCTTCCACTTCCGGATGATGCTCCCAACAGTGGAGACAGGTAGACCCAACTCCTTGGAAAGGGTTTTGTACCCCTTGCCAGCCTTGTGACCCTCCACGATCTTGTCTCTGATGGCCTTGGAATGCTCCTTTGTCTTTCCCATGTTGACCATGTATGAGTGCTGTTCACAAGTTTGGGGAGGGTCTTAAATAGTCAGAAAAGGCTGGAAAAACAGATAATTAATAGAGATGAGCGAGTAGTGAAATATTCGAAAGTTCGAAATTCGATTCGAATAGACCGCGAAATTCGACTATTCGACCGAATATCGAATCCCATTAAAGTCTATGGGAAAAAAATGCTCGCCACTTGGAAATCTCAATTCGACCACTTGGAGGTCACCAAGTCCACCCTGAAACCTCAGAAAAGGATGCCAACACTGCTGGAATGCAACTGGGACAGCAGGGGAAGCATGTCTGGGTGCATATAACGCGCCCAAGTCGCACTATTACGCCACTATCACAGCCTCTCAACAATACACTCCAAAGACAATATAACCTCTCTGTAAAGTAGCAGTGGGGATGTTGAGGGATGCGTAGGACCGCAAAAGGCAGGAAGAGGCCGTGGGCTGGCCAGAGGCTCATGGAAAATTTTGTGGAGGCCCAAGAGGTGAGACCTCTTAAAGATTTTGTGGAGGCCCAAGAGGTGAGACCTCTTAAAAATTATGTGGAGGCCCAAGAGGTGAGACCTGTTAAAAATTATGTGGAGGCCCAAGAGGTGAGACCTGTTAAAAATTATGTGGAGGCCCAAGAGGTGAGACCTGTTAAAAATTATGTGGAGGCCCAAGAGGTGAGACCTCTTAAAGATTTTGCGGAGGCCCAAGAGGTGAGACCTCTTAAAAATTATGTGGAGGCCCAAGAGGTGAGACCTCTTAAAGATTTTGTGGAGGCCCAAGAGGTGAACACCTCTTACAAATTATGTGGAGGCCCAAGAGGTGAGACCTCTTAAAGATTTTGTGGAGGCCCAAGAGGTGAGACCTCTTAAAAATTATGTGGAGGCCCAAGAGGTGAGACCTGTTAAAAATTATGTGGAGGCCCAAGAGGTGAGACCTCTTAAAGATTTTGTGGAGGCCAAGATGTGAGACCTGTTAAAAATTATGTGGAGGCCCAAGAGGTGAGACGGGTTAAAAATTATGTGGAGGCCCAAGAGGTGAGACCTCTTAAAGATTTTGTGGAGGCCCAAGAGGTGACACCTCTTAAAAATTATGTGGAGGCCCAAGAGGTGAGACCTCTTAAAGATTTTGTGGAGGCCCAAGAGGTGAGACCTCCTAAAGATTTTGTGGAGGCCCAAGAGGTGACACCTCTTAAAAATTATGTGGAGGCCCAAGAGGTGAGACCTCTTTAAGATTTTGTGGAGGCCCAAGAGGTGAGACGTATTAAAAATTATGTGGAGGCCCAAGAGGTGAGACCTGTTAAAAATTATGTGGAGGCCCAAGAGGTGAGACCTCTTAAAGATTTTGTGGAGGCCCAAGAGGTGAGACCTCTTAAAAATTATGTGGAGGCCCAAGAGGTGAGACCTGTTAAAAATTATGTGGAGGCCCAAGAGGTGAGACCTGTTAAAAATTATGTGGAGGCCCAAGAGGTGAGACCTCTTAAACATTTTGTGCAGGCCCAAGAGGTGAGACCTGTTAAAAATTATGTGGAGGCCCAAGAGGTGACACCTCTTAAAAATTATGTGGAGGCCCAAGAGGTGAGACCTCTTAAAGATTTTGTGGAGGCCCAAGAGGTGACACCTCTTAAAAATTATGTGGAGGCCCAAGAGGTGAGACCTCTTAAAAATTATGTGGAGGCCCAAGAGGTGAGACCTCCTAAAGATTTTTGTGGAGGCCCAAGAGGTGACACCTCTTAAAAATTATGTGGAGGCCCAAGAGGTGAGACCTCTTAAAGATTTTGTGGAGGCCCAAGAGGTGAGACCTCTTAAAAATTATGTGGAGGCCCAAGAGGTGAGACCTGTTAAAAATTATGTGGAGGCCCAAGAGGTGACACCTCTTAAACATTTTGTGGAGGCCCAAGAGGTGAGACCTCTTAAAAATTATGTGGAGGCCTAAGAGGTGAGACCTGTTAAAAATTATATGGAGGCCCAAGAGGTGAGACCTCTTAAACATTTTGTGGAGGCCCAAGAGGTGAGCCATAAATATATAAATTTTTCTTATTTACGGAGCAATTCTACGGCGGTTAAGGAGGAGGAGGAGGAGGTGAAGGAGGAAATGGCACTTCATACAGATGGCACTTCACTTTTGGCTGCTTTCCATGGTTGGAGAAGCAAAGTCCGGGTCAATCCACTTGCTGTTCATTTTGATTAGCGTCAGCCTGTCGGCACTGTCGGTTGACAGGCGGCTGCGCTTATCGGTTATAATGCCCCCGGCTGCGCTGAACACCCTTTCTGATAGCACGCTGGCGGCAGGGCAGGCAAGCACCTCCAAGGCGTACAGGGACAGTTCCAGCCACGTGTCCAACTTGGAGACCCAGTAAGTGTAGGACGCCGAGGGATGGGGGAGGACAGGGGTACGGTCTGCCAGGTACTCCCGCAACATCCGCCGATACTTGTCCCTCCTGCTGATAGCGGGCCCCGCAGTGATGGAAGTTGCACGAGGGGGTGCCATGAACGTGTCCCACACCTTGGAGAGTGTTCCCCTGGTGGCTGTGGGCCTGATAGATGTTGTGGGACTCTGGGAGACCCTCTCCTCTCTGCCGCCAGCGATGGTGGGTGGGAAAATCTCCCTCATGTTCTGCACGAGTTCCCTCTGGTATTCCAGCAATCGATTCGTCCTCTCCTCTACCGGAATAAAAGAGGAGACGTTATCTTTATACCGGGGGTCCAGGAGTGCGAAGACCCAGTACAGTTTGTTCTCCACTATCCGGACAACACGTGTGTCCCGGGAAAAGCAGCCCAGCATGAAGTCAGCCATGTGTGCCAGACTCTGAATAGGCATGACCTCACTGCCCCCACCAGAAGGATCACTTGCCATTTCCTCCTCTTCCTCTTCCGCCTCCTCTCCGCCCCATCCGCGCTGAACCAATGGGACGCACACAGCCTGACTGCTACCCTCGCCGCCAGCATCCTCCTCCTCTTCCACAGCCACCTCCACGTCGTCCTCCTCCTCATCCTCCTCCTCCTGCAACTGCCACCGTGAAGCAGACAAAAGTGTGGTCTGACTGTGTAGCTCCGTTGCGTCTCCTCCTACCCCCGTCTCCTCTGCGTGCAATGCGTTCTCCCTTATTGCGATGAGCGATTCTTTAAGGACGCATAGGAGCGGGATGGTTACGCTCACTATAGCGTCCTCGCTGCTGACCTTCTTGGTGGACTCCTCAAAGATACGCAGTACATCGCATATGTCTGCCATCCATGGCCACTCGTGGTTGGCAAACTGAGGGAGCTGAGTTGGAGGCACGCGTGGATTCATAATCTGGTACTCCATCAATGCTCTCTGCTGCTCACACACCCTGGCCAACATGGAATAGGTGGAATTCCAGCGAGTCGGCAGGTCGCACAACAGCCGATGTTCAGGCAAATGGAGGCGTTGCTGGAGTTTTTTTAAGCTAGCAGCAGCTACAGTTGACTTCCGAAAGTGAGCGCACAAGCGCCGCACTTTCACCAGTAGCTCTGCCAGGTTGGGGTAAGTCTTTAGAAATTTTTGGACTACCAGATTAAAAACGTGGGCCAGGCATGGTACGTGATCGAGTTCGGCAAGCTCCAGAGCCGCCACCAGGTTACGGCCGTTATCGCACACGACCATGCCTGGTCCTAGCTGCAGCGGCGACAGCCACATCTCCGTCTGCTGCAATATGGCGTCCCTCACCTCTGGGGCGCTGTGCTTCCTGTCGCCCAAGCTGATGAGCTTAAGCACCGCCTGCTGACGTCTCCCCGCGCCAGTGCTGCAATGCTTCCAGCTAGCGGCTGAGGGCGATGTTAAGGCAGAGGAGGAGGAGGAGGAGGAGGAGGGGGGTTTATCAGAACCCATGCTGGCAATCTTGGGCGGGGGTGGTAGGTAGGCCGTCTCTGTTTGCGACCCCGTCCCCGCTTCCACTACATTCACCCAGTGTGCCGTCAAAGAGATGTAGCGTCCCTGGCCGCAAGCGCTTGTCCACGAGTCGGTGGTCAAGTGGACCTTTGCGCTGACTGCGTACCTCAGGGCCCGCCTGATGTTACGCGACACGTGCTGGTGCAGGGCGGGGACGGCACTCCGGGAAAAGTAGTGGCGGCTGGGACGGAATAACGAGGTGCGGCAGCCGCCATCAGGTCGCGGAAGGCCTGCGTCTCCACAAGCCTAAACGGCAACATCTCCAGGGCCAGCAGTTTGGAGATGTGGCAGTTTAAGGCTTGGGCTTGGGGGTGACTCGAGCCGTACTTCCGCCTGCGGTCGAACGCCTGCGAGATGGACAGTTGATGGGACGAGGAGTGTGAAGGTGCAGGCGAAGAGGCGGGGGAAGGGGAGGCTGAAGGAGAAGGCCCCAAAGTAGCCGAGGCAGAGGCAGATGTGGAGGTGTCCTGGCTGGAGGTCTGGACCGCAGTGGCAGCACACAACAAAGGGGAAGAGGCAGTGGCAGCAGGACCGGGCGCAGGTTGTATTGCGTTTGCTCTCTCCCACTCAGCCCAGTGCTTGACTTCCAAGTGACGCCGCATGCCTGAGGTGGTCAGATTGCTCTTCTCAGAGCCCCTACTCAGTTTTGAGTGGCAGAGTGTGCAAACCGCGCTCAGTTTGTCATCCGCACAAACATTAAAAAATCTCCACACCACAGAAGTACGAGGCCTCGATGGGGGAGCTTCGCGCGACTGCCCGCTGCCGGGAACAGCTTCGGCCGTGCTGGCTGTGGCCTCACTACTCTGTCTGGACTGTCCTCTGCCTCTGGACATCCCTCTGCCTGTGGACATCCCTCTGCCTGTGGACATCCCTCTGCCTCTGGGACATCCCTCTGCCTGTGGACATCCCTCTGCCTCTTGCTGCCTTTTTCGGTGCTGCGCAGACCACCACCTCTCCACTGCTTTCCTCGCTGGACATCACCCCTGGCCAAGTGGGGTCGGTCATTTCGTCATCCACCACCTCCTCTTCCTCACTCTGCTCCTCCTCCTGCCCACTGGACATTCCAACAGCCTCCCTTGATGGCAACTGCGTCTCATCATCATCATCGCTCATGATAACAGATGCTGGTTCAGGGTCCACATCAGCAGGAGATGGCAAAAACTCAAGTGTTTGGGCATCACTACAAACAAATTCCTCTGCTAGCTCCTGGGATTCTTCCGGCACATCTGAAAAAGGACCCGAAAAGAGCTCCTGGGAGGGGTCAAGGGTGGGATGACTCTGTTGGCCAGGTGTGGAGGAAGGAGGGTCAGAGTGAGACTGTGTGGATGACTGGCTGGTGGACAACTGTGTGGAAGCGCTATCGGCTATCCATTGCACCACCTGTTCAACCTGCTCAGGCCTCAACAGCGGTGTAACTCGCCCCTGCTTAACTGTCCCATAAAGGCAGGGATTCTGGATGAGTGGGATCCTGGCTGACCCTCACCAGCACGCATTGTATCCCCACTGGCTTCAACAAGGCCACCAACAGCATTTCCGCGCCCCCGTCCTCGTCCACGTCCGATTCCGCTAGCCCCCCTCCGCATTTTATTTTTTTTTGGTTGCAAATACAATATTTGGGTATATAATTAGGTATGTGAAATAATTTAGCAAGAGAACGCACAGTACAGTGGCCAATTAAAAGGCCTAGATATTGTATATTTCAAGGTACACAGCCGTGTACTAACTGCTCAGACGGTGGGTATTTACACCAGGTTTTTAAAATAATTTAGCAAGAGAACGCACAGTATAGTGGCCAATTAAAAGGCCTAGATATTGTATATTTCAAGGTACACAGCCGTGGTACTAACTGCTCAGACGGTGGGTATTTACACCAGGTATGTGAAATAATTTAGCAAGAGAACGCACAGTATAGTGGCCAATTAAAAGGCCTAGATATTGTATATTTCAAGGTACACAGTCGTTACTAACTGTACAGACGGTGGGTATTTACACCAGGTATGTGAAATAATTTAGCAAGAGAACGCACAGTATAGTGGCCAATTAAAAGGCCTAGATATTGTATATTTCAAGGTACACAGCCGTGTACTAACTGCTCAGACGGTGGGTATTTACACCAGGTATGTGAAATAATTTAGCAAGAGAACGCACAGTATAGTGGCCAATTAAAAGGCCTAGATATTGTATATTTCAAGGTACACAGCCGTGTACTAACTGTACAGACGGTGGGTATTTACACCAGGTATGTGAAATAATTTAGCAAGAGAACGCACAGTACAGTGGCCAATTAAAAGGCCTAGATATTGTATATTTCAAGGTACACAGCCGTGTACTAACTGTACAGACGGTGGGTATTTACACCAGGTATGTGAAATAATTTAGCAAGAGAACGCACAGTATAGTGGCCAATTAAAAGGCCTAGATATTGTATATTTCAAGGTACACTGCAGTGTACTAACTGTACAGACGGTGGGTATTTACACCAGGTATGTGAAATAATTTAGCAAGAGAACGCACAGTACAGTGGCCAATTAAAAGGCCTAGATATTGTATATTTCAAGGTACACAGCCGTGTACTAACTGTACAGACGGTGGGTATTTACACCTGGTATACAAAAAGTGTATTGCAGGCACACAGAACCCAGAACACTAGAGCCAAATAAACTGTATTTAAAAAATAAAATAAAATTCACAGCCGTATACTGCCAGATCAGATGGTGCATATACACACTAGTTATATAACAGGGTTTTTCAGCCAAAAAGAACGCAGAACAGTAGTGCCAAATATAGTTTGGTATGTAGCAGAGCACCTAATACACCACTAATGCCTCTCTCTGTCCCTACTCCAGCAGCTATCCCTGAATACGGCAGCCGTTCTCTGTAAAGTGTATCTTGTAGTAACGCTATCACTGTAGTGCACTATAGTAGCCCTGATAAGGGCTTTTAATCACGCTCCTGCCTGTCCAACTGCTAAAACCTGTCTGTCCCTTCTCCAGCCTCTGTCCCTGACTAAGTTCACGCAGCATATGCGTACGAGCAGGAAGAGCTGAGTTTTTAATATTCGAGGTCACATGGTTTTTCCAGCCAATCCATGTAGACGCTGTTTTCGCGCTGCCAGCGTGCTCAGCGTGCCTGTCATACCCCCCCTGCATGTTGATTGGTGGAAAAAGAGCGCCAGGGAAGGTGGGAGGGGAAACGAATTCTAAGTGCGCCATCGCCGTTATACTCGATTGAAATCGAGTATGCCGAATAGCGTAGTATTCGATCGAATACCGGCTCGATCGAACACTACTCGCTCATCTCTAATAATTAATCCAAACATGTGAAGCTCATTGTTCTTTGTGCCTGAACTACTTCTTAATACTTTAGGAGAACCAAACAGAATTCTGGTGGTTTGAGGGGCTGAATAATAATTGACCCACACTTTTATGTTTAAAATTTATTAAAATTTAACTGAGCAACATAACTTTTTGGTTTGTAAGATTTATGCATCTGTTAATAAATCCTGCTCTTGTTTGAAGGCTCTAACTTATTTGCATCTTATCAAACCAGCTAAATCTGCAGGGGGTTGAATACTACTTGTAGGCACTGTAAATACCTCCTTTTGAAGACCATTTGTTATAGATGGTTTCGGCAGTGTAATGGGTTCAGTGTGGGCACTCTAACCAGTATTTGACTATGCAGTCCCACACACCTTAAGCTGTCATGCACTGTGTTCTGATGCCTTTATATTATAGCTAGCAGTACATTTTTTAGCATTCTGTGCTACAGTACAGAAGCTCATTTTTGGCATCAGACCAGATAGCTGGTCTTTGCTCCCGAAGATCATGGATGAGTCTTGGAAGGCCATAATGCTGTCACTGGTTCATCGTGGTCCATTCCTAGACTATGTTTGATAAGGTTCTCTTGACTGAATAATGGTAATACCCCAAAAGAGCTGACATCTTGGAGATGCTCTGACCCAGTTGTCTAGCCATGATAGTCAACTTGCTTACAGCACATCAGCTTCAGGAACTAAAATGTTAATGTGCTGCCTACAGGTGGGGAGCAGCCGATTATTGTGAAGGAAGCATTCTTTCCCACCAGTCGGCTGCACGTTAAGTGGACATGAAGCACTGCATTTACATGCAGCGATCACCTCCACAGTATGAAGACAAGTGAACGCTGCTGCTATTGCTCATCCTCATACAAAATAATTGCTCCTGGCAGCAGAGTGCTGTTTAGACAGCACAATCTCCTGCCAGGGAACAATGATTGAGGTGTCCGCAGCTTCGCTTGTTCATTTGGTAATCTGCGGCACCTTTAGGTGGGCAGATTATTGGTGTGACGGCACCACCATCACCCAGCGCCACGCCCTCCAATTCTAAATTTCCGCCTGTCTTGTGCCAACCCAGAGGGCACCCATGTTGCTGCATCTTGGCTGTCACCCAAGGGGGCGAAGTTACAGAGCAAACCCTGAAGCCCCTGTACCTAACTGTTTCATCTCCCTCAACCAAGTTGTCCCCCAGGTAATCACTTTAAAGTCTAGACTGGCAGGAGCAAAGGATCCTTTCACAATGCTCACAGGATAATTGGACCCTTTGTGTGGTAATCCCATCATGGCTAAAAATAGCTACGCCACTTATCCAGCCAAGGGGCGTAAATTTCAACCACCAATTGACTGCTGACCTGAGGCCTGGTTACATCAGCGACCTATCGACACAAGGGGTTTCAATGACCACCAATCCTGTGAGCTCCAATGCAAGTCTATGACGGGGGGATACATAAAAGGGGGCCCTGAGCCATCATTCAGCGGCTTCGCTTGGGACTACGGCCTAGAGACTTCGGTTTCAGCCACGGGACTGGTGATCGCTCTATTGCCCAACCTCCAGTCTTTCGGATTTGGTTGGAGAGTCCGGGTTGGGAACAATCGGTTCACCTGGCCACATACCTTGTCTATACATGGTGGACCTGCAAGATGGTCTACCAAAGCTGCAGAGGTTCCACTTTACACACCCTGGCGGGCTTGCGGAAGGGCCACCCCTGTTGTATGCATTAACTTATGTACTGTTGCATTCATGTATATATGCTGAAGGTTCGCCGATTACAATAAAGGCTCTCCGGAGAGTTGTACCCATACCCTGTGTCGTCTGTCTAGTGTTCCGCCCACAATACAAGGAGCCCGGTAGGTCGGTGGTATAAGCCCTGGTCAAGTGCAGCCTTTCTAAAGGTAGTCAACCTAGCGGATACGAGCAACCACTGACCCCGGGTCTTCACAATTGGGAATGAGTGTATGTAGGAAGGTTTGTTCCCGATAATTGGCCCGATATTGGTGCTGTGTAAATCCACCTTAAGACATCCAGGTGCCATTGTAAGAAGCTAATTTTATTCACTTTGTCTATCAGTTTTAATGTTATGGCTAATTATATATATTAATTTTTTTAAGGCCCTGAGATAATTGTCGTATTCAGGTCTCATGCACACAACAGAGCTATGTTTGAAAGGCTGAAAGAAGCACATGTAGCCATTGTTTCTCTGTTCTTTGGAGCTATAGGCAGTCACTCTATATTGCATTGTATGGAGCTCTGCAAAACACCGTATTACAAATCACTGTTTGTAGGGGAGCATACCTCCATCATCTGGCACTAAATGGAACATGCATCACTTGTTTTCTGACAGATTCATACTGTACATAATTCCATGGGAAAAATCACCTATAGCCAGCATTACCTTCTTTGGCAATTGGTAGTTATACAGATTAGCCTTGCCTCTCCACACACATAATAGAAGCTTGTCCCTGTCATAGACATACCTGTTCTCCTTCTTTGAACTGCTTATGGTAAGTACCACTGCATGCTGAAGAGTTTAGCAAATAGAAGTATCTGAAGTAGACTTCGATCCGAATTTGAGGGAAAATTTTATTCGCCGGGATGCCAAGTGTCAAAGTGCTTTGTGGTAACACATCAATTATCCCTGAAATGTCGATAAAAAAAATAAATTCATACTCACCACATCCATTTGAGCGTGAAGGGGGCGCCGCGGCCATCTTGATTGAAGATCCTACTCGAAATCCTGTGCACAGTGATGTATGACGTCACCGTGTCAGCCAACGTGATGACATCATCACACACGTGTGAGATTTTGTGCGAGATCATCAATCAAGATGGCTGTGGTGAATGAATGTGGTATCTGTGGAGTTCAATGATGGTGGCTGCACAATCGTTGTTCCCCATCATTGCACCGCTACTAAAAAAAAATGTGCTTCACGAATGTCTTTCTGAAATTCGGTGAAATAGCAAAGTCAAATTTTTGTAAACTTCACTCATCACTACTGAAGACACACCACAAAACCTACTTATGTGGAGATGCTATGGTCCAGTCATCGATCCACCACAATTGCTTAGGCTTGCCCATTTTTCTAGCTTCCAACACATTTCCTAACAGAACTCACTGTCCACATGCTGACTACTTTATCTCCCCCTTCACAGATGCCATTGTCATGAGATTTATTTATATATATTCTACATTCTTTCCCTGTATCATTTATTTTAAAAAAAATCAAGGCTTATTTTTGTGATTCGATATGCTTCTCAAGGACATCAAAGGATATTAGGGCGGGTGAATCATGACACGTAATGTGCACAAATCAGCAAGGACAGACATGGGTAGTCTTTTCTTGACATTAATTGACTTTGAATTTTTTTTTTACGAGTTTAATATTCTCTCTGATCAAATAATGATCAAATCATCAAACAGACAGATGCTCCATTACTATCATTTCAGGAAAACAGATGTAGCACAAACAGATGCAATAAAATGTCAACGCATCGTGTCTAGAGTGGAGTATCAGGAAACCATACGCCTGTTTTGTAGCATTGGTTTTGACACTATAAAGGTTTTTTTTTCTGTGTGAAATCACAAGTTCTATATTTGACATCATGTCCAAATAAACTTAATTATTATCTGCAATATTATCTGCACACCATTTATTAGACATTAGGCTAGATCCGAGGACACACACAGCATATAATCAATAAATATGCTGGGTCATCTGCAAAATGAGCTACAAGTGGAGCAAGTTTAGCCAATGTGCAGTACAGTGGTGTATATTACTCCAGGTTTTTTTTAAATTAAGATTGGTGTATTAAACTACATTCTAATTAACACCTGCCATGTATTATGTGTGTGCTTAGTTCTGACTTGCGGTGTCAGAGTCAGGTTCAAGGTCAGGTATAAGAATCAGGTGTCAGGGAGAGAAATTTGTCTTAAACCTACAGTAATATGTTGATTGATATCTGAGGGTGTTCTCATATGGACACTGTATAGGGACTTTTAAGAAGATCTCATTTGCCCATATAGACTCCTCAGAGGCTGGACCCAGAAACTGAAAGAATAGGGCAGTACTCCAGGAACAGTTTGCGGTCAAAGACAGACAGCAGTGCCCGACATTGTGGAGTGGAGAGGCTCACTTTGATTGTTGATGTTTATCAACTTTTATGTAAAGGAAAATATGCCAGATTGTGGTGGCTGGTACTCTAGAGTGGTGATGGGTTTCAGCTGGAATATAGAGACAGCTGGAGTAGAGTATGGCAGGCAGAAGCCTTTGACATTCTGAATTGACAAGTATGTACTGGTGAGGCAAATTGTCTGAAAAATAAAGAGGCTATGCTATGATGGATGTAAGAAATGAAAATCAGATATCATATAATACACGACATCCTCTTTCTAAGAAAGCTAGAACCAGCCCTGTACCTCACATGGAACAAGAGATCTCCCCATCCATTGCTCCAATTGTACTGCTATAAGATATGGCTGGTGGCAATTAAAGACTTAAACTGAGTGTGCTCGACCACCTCAGTGAGGTGGCCAGAGAAATAAGGAAAAGAATAAAAAGCATGTGGCGCTATACAGGTACATTTTATTGAATAGCTCCTTGGCTGTACTAAATTTTTAATTACACGCAGTTGCAAAAGTATTCAGATCCAGGTGCTGCTTTGTAAAATGTATAATATTCTTTGTGGCATGACCCATGTAAAGACAAGACAAGAGCTCAAGAGCATGCTGAGAGTGAAACCATCTGAGATATCAAGATTCCAGTAGCGCATGAGGCTTCTAGAATGGATCAGAAAATGCTGAAAAGGCTTTGGTTTACAATTGTCAAAGTTCTTATTGATGTCATATGAGATCCCTCATGAACCCTCTCAGGTCTTTGTCCAGATCTACACCTCGCTTCAGATTGGATACAGGTAGGTAAGTTGACAGATCATGCGTTTGACATGGTTACATTGCATGGCCCCTTAAAAATGTTGTTCGGTCCACTACTAATTGCCTGTTTCCCAGAAGACACCATGCACAGAGGTGAATATCTTGAACCATAGTTTGTTTTGATCCTTTCAGTACAATATGTCTCCACAGGGAATAGAAGGTCAAGAAAAGCAGAATCCCCAGGGATTTACCTAGCAACAAAATTGGCTGGATTGAATTGCATTCTCAAAGGTACAATTCTCTGCCACAGATCTCTAATAAAATACTGAAATGATCATTGCTGGGGAAAACCCAATCTGGTTTTCTGTCACAGCTGATAGAATAGAACAAAACAACAAATACAATTAACTCAGGTACATGCTGTGTAAATGTCCAAGCATTATTCTACTCTGCACAATGTGAACATAGTCAGATGCACACGTCTGCTGACATTGGATTGTGCAGTGCCATAACCGTAAATTTAGTAGAAATGTTTTAGTATTAACCATATAATATATTCTTACATGATATGCAGTTTATCTGACTTCACTGAAAAGATTTTGCTCGCGTTGCAGCTAACCAGATGTATTTGAAGATCACAGTAAATAAATACATTTCCCCCTGGGAAGCGATTCGTTTAGGCAAGAAACCACTTACAAGACACAGTCAAGTAAAATAGATTTGATGTTAGTCTTACGGTCTTCTGTCCATATTTGTACCAAATCTGAAATTACTGTTCTCTTTTTTTTCTTTGCCCCCACTAGGTCTATAAATTGAATGCCTGAAGGTGCTTCAGAAACGCATTCAAGTGAGTGAACTAATAAGGTTGCGAACCTGTCACTCTAGCACAATACATGGTCTGTTCCAATAATTTCACACCCACGGTGTTACAATTTTCATCAAACACTGTAATTTTTTGTTCTCTTTTGTTCAGAAATGTTCAGGTCTCTGAAAATGACTTTCCATTAAATGAAAAAAAAAACACATAAGGATGAGCAAGCTTGTATTATGATATAACAGCGGGACCATTACGAGTTGGCTTTCAATGGTATTCAGATGTAGCAGCGAGTTTGCAGCATAATGATATCATGACATGTTTTCTGTGATGATTTAAAGGGGTTTTTTGAGACTTAGATTTTGATGAACTCTCCGCAAGGTACATCATCAAAGTCAGGGTGGGAGAGGTCTGACACCCAACACCCCCATTGATCAGCTGTTTCAGGGACTGGCAAATGAAGAGCAGTATAAACATACAGGGGCATTTATCAAATCAGATATGTCAGTTGTGTGGCTTAAAAGAGTAGCAAGTTAGTGCAACTGCGCCGATTTCTGCAACATTTGGTCAATGTTTGCGACATTTGGTGCAGACCGCAAAACATGGCGTGGTTGTGTGCATGTAGAATCATACAGTAAAGCCCAAATATTAGGACTCGAAAATAAATGCATGGTGACAGATTTTATGCATAAGTTGAGATAAACGAATTTTGATCCAAATTTCAGGATAAATTCGATTTAACTTGACATAGGGTAAAAAAAAAGAATACTTACCTGCTTCATTTGCTCGCAATGGGCCGCCCGCTGCCATCTTGCTTGAACATCTTGGGTGAAATCCCATGCACGGTGAAGTATGATGTCACCACACCGGCCGGCGTGATGATGTCATATCGGGCCAGACGAGATTTGGCACCAGACCTTTAAGCAAGATGGCGGCGGCAGGCCCTTCATGAGAAAATGGATTTATTTTTTTATTTTACACTCTTTTATGTATATCAGATGCCGCGATCATGTATGAACGCGTCATCTGAGGGGTACAATGATGGGGGCGGCTCAATTGCAGCTCCCTATCATTGCACCCACTACTTACAAAGAAATGCGCTTCGTGGCGAAGTAATTCGTCACAAAGCAAATTTTTTTGTAAAATTCAGCAAAGCAGCAGAATCGAATTTTACAAAACTTCGCTCAACTCTATACATAAGGAATCAAAAGCTCAGACTGGACCTTTATATCCTTCTGTCGCTATGAACTCAGCCAGAAGGGTTCTCATAACACAGAGATTCATTGTTATAGATTGATTCATCACTATAATAAGCTCCTACTACTAATATTTTAATAATGGCTGGCTCCCTGTGCTTATTGTCTATGCAGAACATTAGTAGTACTTGCATATTGCATAGTCCCCCGCATGGTGCCACCATGGTCACTGGTTTAGTACTGCCGAAATTATAAAGAAAAATGGCCAACAATTCTAAAAAATGTTTTCTATGAATATTGAGTTTACAAAAAACACACCTCTTTCTTTTGGAACTGTCCCTTTCATATTCATAGTTTGTTCTACAGAGGCATAGTTAGAGGATCAGCATACGGGGGCCTTAGTATGTTTACAACTGCAGAGGCAGAGACTGTTGCCTCCCCCCTCCATATCTTACACAGGACTGTTGTCTCCCCCTTCATTTCTTACACAGGACTGCAGGTCACCACAGTGTCTTATACAGCATTGCCAAGCTGCATCTCCCAGCTCTGTTTCTGCTGTTCTCTATTATGATGATGTCACAAAATTGTGCAAGTATCTATAGGCTGTGCTCTATTGTGTTATATTCACAATAGTTCAGGTGGATTGATTCATATCGTTATGACTGCACAAACGGGTTACTACGCTGTGTGTATTTGCTCAACTGTCTTGTTTTGACTAATGTTTAATTAACCCCTTCAACCCTGGGCCTGTTTTCACCTTCCTGCCCAGGCCATTTTTTGCAAATCTGACATGTGTCACTTTATGTGGTAATAACTTCGAAACGCTCTTACTTATCCAGGCCATTCTGAGATTGTTTTCTTGTCACATATTGTGCTTTACAACAGTAGTAAATTTGTGGCAAAATATTTCATTTTTATTTATGAAATAAATACCAAATTTACCAAAAATTTGGAAAAATTAGCAAATTTCCAAATTTCAATTATTGGAGTAATACCTCCAAAAATAGTTATTATTTTACATTCCCAATATGTCTACTTTATGTTGGCATCATTTTATAAATGTCATTTTACTTTTTTAGGACGTTAGAAGGCTTAGAAGTTTAGAAGCTATTTTTCAAATTTTCAACAAAATTTCCAAAACCATTTTTTTGAGTGATTTTGAGGGGCTTACGTAATAGAAACCACTCATAAATGACCCCTCAAATTATAAAAAAAACTGATGTTACAAACTTTGTTAACCCTTAGGCCCCTTTCACACGAGCGGGAGACTCGCATGTCTCCCGCAACGCATCTACAGGGCTGGACTCCGCACGGACAGGGATCGCATATAATGCTATGCGATCCCTGTCAGTGCGGAGTCCAGCCCTGTAGATCCGTTGCGGGAGACATGCGAGTCTCCCGCTCGTGTGAAAGGGGCCTTAAGGTGTTCCACAAGAATTAAAGGAAATTTCAAAATTTCACTTTTTTGGTAGATTATTCATGTTAATAATTTTTTTCTTGCATCACAGCAAGGGTTAACAGCAAACTAAACCTCAATATACATTACTTTTTCAGTTTACAGAAATACCCCATATGTGGTGGTAAACTGCTCTATGGGCACGTAGCAGGGGTAAGAAGGAAAGGAGGGCCATATGGATTTTGGAGGCAGATTTTGCTAGAATGGTTTTTAGGCACCATTTTGTATTTTAAGAGACCATGACGTACCCCTAGAGTGGAAACCCTAAAAAAGTGACCCCATTTTGGAAACTAAAGAATATATTAAGGGGGGTACTGACCACTTTGACCCCCTAAGCGTTTTATGGAATTTGGAAACACTTGGCTGTGAAAATGAAAAGTTTCATTTCTTCCAATAAATTGTTGCTTTAGCCCCAAATTTTTCATTTTCACAAGGGGTAACAGGAGAAAAAGCACCCCATAATTTGTTCCCCATTTTCTCCTGAATACGGCAACACCCCATATGTGGTGGTAAACTGCTGTAGGGGCACATGGCAGGAGTCAGAAGAGAAGGAGCGCCATATGGATTTTGCAGCACAGATTTTGATGGATTGGTTTGCAGGAGCCATTGATTTTTATTTTTTTGAGTTATTGTCTTATGTGGGGGCTCATTTTTTGTGGGATGAGATGACGTTTTCATTGGTACCATTTTAGGGTACTTTTTGATCGCTTGGTATTACACTTTTTGTCAAGGAGTCAAGGTGAAAAAAATAGCTGTTTTGGCATAGTTTTTTAAAAATATGACAACATACATATTTTTCAACATACTCAATATGTCTATCATTTTTATTAAATTTTACACATTAGATTTATTTTTGAACAGAATAAAATCGAGCCATATTTTTTTTATTTTTCTGGCAATTGTCTTAGGTAGGGTCTCATTTTTTGCGGGACAAGATGACGGATTGGTACCATTTTGGGGTAAATAATCCTTTTTGATCGCCTATACTTTTTGTGAGGCAAGAGGGAAAAAAATGGCTATTTTGGCATAGTTTTTTAAAAATTTATTTTACAGCATTCACCTGGTGGTCATCTCATGTAATATTTTTATAGCACAGGTTGTTACGGACGTGGTGATACCCAATATGTCTAACATTTTTATTTTTGGAAAGTTATACACATTAGATGCGTTTTTGAACAAAATAAAATATTTTTTTGTGTTGCCATTTTCTGAGAGCCATATTTTTTTTATTTTTCGGGCAATTGTCTTAGGTAGGGTCTCATTTTTTGCGGGACAAGATGACGATTTGATTGGTACCAGTTTGGGATACATACACTTTTTTGATCGCCTGCTATTACACTTTTTGTAAGGGAAGATGACCAAAAAATGGCTGTTTTGGCACTTTTTTTTTAACTGCGTTCACCTGGCGGGGTGATATTTTTATAGAGCCGGTCGATACGGACGCGTCAATACCGTGAAAAGGACACTTTTTTTTTTTTTACTTGAAACTTTTATTAAAAAAATTTTCACTTTTTTTTTTACTTTTTTTAACTCCTTTTTTTTTTACATTTTTTTTAACTTTTGGGGGTCTGATCCCTTTTGTGATGCATTACAATTAGAGATGAGCGAACGTGCTCATAACAAGCACTGTACCGCTCGGCTCCCCTGCGCTCGCATGGGCGCAGGCAGCCGCTTCCGTCCTCTTCACCCGACGGAAGCGGCTGCCTGCGCCCATGCGAGCGCAGGGGAGCCGAGCGGTACAGTGCTCGTTATGAGCACGTTCGCTCATCTCTAATTACAATACACCTGTATTGTAATGCATTGGCTGTAATGCTCCATTCACACGTCCTGTTTTTCTTTCCTGATTCGATCCTGATCCTGATCTGGATCTATTCATTTCAATGGGTCCTGAAAAAAATCAGGATTGAATCAGGAAAGAAAAACAGGACGTGTGAATGGAGCCTAATTGTATTACTGCTAGTAATACACTTACAGCTCACACCCTGTGAGATCCAGGGGGCTGGATCTCACAGGCTTCCGTAGATGGCAGCCGGATGCTTAAGGAAGGCATCGGGCTGCCATCTAAGCCATCGGGTCCCCGTCACAGCAGTGTGGGGACCCGATGGCATCCCCCTTCACGACGCACACCACATGTGCCGCGGTCAGCACTGACCGCGGCACATGAAGGGTTAATGCGCCGGCATCTGTGTTTTCACTGATGCCAGGGCATACAGCAGGGGTCCAGCTACTGGGCACAGCCGGATCCTGGCCGCTGATTGGGCGGGCGCAGCTCCAGCACCAGCCCGATCAGCGTGCCATAGTGCTACGGCGCTGGGTGGCAAGTCCCTTCCTGCAGCGCTGTACATGTAAAATAAAAATTAATAAATAACTGGATGGACAGATGTCTTTTTTAGCCTTATAAACTGTTACAAGAGATGGATTATTGATCCAGGGAGTTATTCTGATTTTCTGATTGCAGTCGGGAAGGAATTTTTTTCCACTAAAGTGGGTAAAATTGGCTTCTACCTCACAGGGTTTTTTTTTTGCCTTCCTCTGGATCAGCTTGCAGTATAACAGGCTGAACTGGATGGACAGATGTCTTTTTGGCCTTATAAACTAACAAAATTCTACATCTCATGTATCTGGTAAGTAAGGCCATTTTCAGATGAGTGTGTTCACTGCGTGAGACACGTTCCATGTGGGAGCATGAACTCCCATAGTGAACTCTGCTCCTTAGACCGGCATCATAATGAACGCAGTGAATACACTGATCTGAAACTGGCCTAAAGGGATATTAACTTTCCAATTTTAACCGAAATCACAGACAACTAAATGTAATTATTTAAAAATGAGATACTGATAGTCCCCTGGTACATTATTGACGTTTGGCAGACGGGCCCAAATTTTGTACAAAATATATTTGCCAAGAATCTCAAATTTACTAAATAAGCTTAGCATTAGCACTAAAATATTTTCTATTAATATGACATTGTTGTACTTTATTTGGTTTGCAGAGTGCTGTTGCATTGTATTTCCTTTTTTCCATTATTGGCACCAATGTATGTAAACCACAACAAAACATGTTTTGCAAGTCACAGTAGTCGTTAACACCACCATTGCTTATTACCAACCTATTTGCAAGAAAATTTTCCAACAATTCACATTAGGTGCCTTATTATATGTATATATATTTATATCGGTCAAGTGCTGCAGTTCCTCACCGTCTCTCTATATATTTCAATTTGTTGTACTTTTTCAAGTGGAACTGAATATTATATAATGTTCGTATTATATTCTTACTGACAGTATGAGGTATATTTCTTTTTTCTCATTATCAAAGACATTTCACAAGCTGACTTGCTTACACGTGCTAAAAAATAGAAAGAATTTTAATGGTCTGTGCTTTGCCTCCTACATTCTCGGCAGGATTCCCGATGCCTGAGCTGTTCACCTGACTTCCTACTGAGATAGTTGATTCTGTTTGTCACCAGAAAAAAAGCTTTTCCAACATTTTATTTGCTTGCTTGCCTATTTTTCTTTCTCCCAATTTTTTAAATATATATTTCTGCACAAATTTAACTACTGAAGGTTGTCATTAATAACAGAATTGGCTGTATTATTGTCGATGATGCTACCCACACTGGACTGATATTGAAAAGTACAGCACCCAAAAAACAGTGGCCCAAACTTACTAATTCTAGAGGTGGTGTAAGCTTAGACTAGTTTCACACTAGCAGTATGGTATTCCGGCAGGCTGTTCTGACAGGTGAACAGCCTGCCGGATCTGTGCTGTCCCTAGTGCACATGTCGTAGTTTTATTCCGGCCGCCTCTTAGCATGTTTGGCATGCTGCGGCCGGAACTCCCGGACACCTCCATAATAGTGAATGGGGCCGGAGCAGAGTTCCGGTCGCATGCGTGCACTAGTGGCAGCATGTATCCGGCAGGCTGTTCACCCGCCGGAATGGCCTGCTGGAGGACCATGCCACTAGTGTGAAAGTAGCCTTAGACAGGCTGTCTAGATCTGCTCCAGGCTCCAGTGATTTTGAGTCTGTGGAGGCTCCAATCCTGGTTTTGGCTCACAATCACTGATGGAAATCACTGACCAAAACTTTCAAGTGTGAATAAGGCTTTTCTCTATACCAACTATTGGTTGGCTTACTTTCAGATAAATTTTAGTCCAAATTGTGGTGCAATTTTGGTGCAAAATGGTGCATCCTAGGTTCCACCACTTTCCAATGAATCTATACCAATTTCTGCTAAACCCCACCCCTTTTAAGGCAAGTCAATAAATTGTGTAGAAACCTTAGATGCGCCAAATGGCACCAATTTGATCCACTTTTTAGACAGAATTTTGGCCCAGACGCAGTAGTAAATACCTTTCTCAAATACTGATAAAAGTAGTGAATTTGTGTATGTACCAACCTTAAAGGTAACCTGTCTCCATGAAAAGGTAGTGCAATCTGCAGTCAGCATGTTATAGAGCAGGAAGAGCTGAGCAGATTGATGTATACTGTAGTTTTATAGGAAAAGTATAACTTGTGTTGTGTAACTTGTGTTTTATATACTGCTTTTAAACTTCTGCTCTTTCTATGCTGATGAGTCTTGTGGGTGGTCCAACTTTCTGATTAACCGCTAACTCTCTATGTTTAGTCATGCAAAGTTAGCTGTCAGTCACTGATAGTACCGCCCATGTGACTCTTAAGTATAGAAGGAGCAAAGGTTTAAATATATAAATTACACTGGATTTTTTCCCATAAAGCTATATATTAATCTGCATAGATCCTCCTGCTCTAGAACATGCTGCCTGTGGATTGCACTTCATTTTCATGGAGACAGGTTCCATTTAATAGCCATGAAGTAGCAACTATAGTGCCCATATATACTGGTAACCATGTACATAGTATATAATGCCACCAACAATTCCATAATGCCTGTATTTTAGCCATTCTTTCTAAAAATGCAGCATGGTGGCTCAGTGGTTAGGACTCTGTGCAGGGGCATAGCTAAAGGCTTATGGGCCCTGGTGCAAAGTTTCAGCCTGGGCCTCTCTTTCCTCAGTGCTTTGTGGCCAGGGGCAGGAAAGCTCATAGCGTTTGTGCTGCCTGAGGCAAAAATTGGGACAACACCCCCCATGCCAAATTCTCAACCTAACCCCTTCCTTCCAGCCAGAGGTGTAACTTGACCAGCATGCACTCTCTATAATACCAATGTCTTCTTATGCAACACAAGGGTCTTTGGGCCCCCTCAGGCTCCTGGGCCTGGTAGCAACTTCTACCTCTGCACCCCCTATAGGTACTCCCCTGACTCTGTGCCTTGTAGTGCTGGGGTCCTAGGTTTGAATCCAACCAAGAACACCATTGCAGTTGCAGAGAGAGCATATCCTTTAGGTCTAACAGTAATTCCCCCGTTGCTCCTAGAGGCTCATTTGCATATATTAAAATTTTCTCAGCAATGCAGACACATACAGTATGAACATGGGACCAACACAGATGTCTTCAGCTGCCAAGTGCATATGTAACAGGTCAGCCAGTGTCATCTGTACAAATCTGCTGACAGATGCACTTTAAGACCTCATTAAAGAAAAAAATGAAAGATCGTGGTCACACTGTTTGCCATGTCACCATAAAATAATTTCCTCTAAGGATCTGTCATTTTGCTAGGGCAACCTACAACATCCATTGAGTCTAGGGGGAAAGGGGTGGGCTACATGCCCAAAACTACAGGAAAGTGCAGTATTCCATGATCTTCATTCAACTGATATTCTTTATGATGTTGCTACTGTACTGGTAGGTACAGGGGGTTGATATGAGAAAAAATAGCATTGGTTGACCCATAAATAACACAAGCAAATAACCTGGGTACAAAGTCTTTGTGCTTTGCTTTTATCGTCCATTTCCATAAACTAAGGCACCTCAATGGATCAACAAATCATCTAAAATATAACAGGATTCAATATCTTGAAACTCGCTCCCTGAAAATTACACATTCAGATTACATATTCTGCTTTATCGAGGTGTTTAACATTTCTAATCTTAAAAAAGAATGATATTCTCATTATGGTGCACAAATAATATTCTATCATAGATTGTTTGCTGCAGTGATTTACAATGGGAGTGAATCACAAATACAAATGTAATGATTTATGGATCAAGAAAATTTCTAGCTTCTTAGTAAAGCATTCAATAAACATTATAATCAAAAGTGTTATTTTTCTCTTGGCCAGGCTGGCAATTCATTTCCTTGCCTAATGCTCTTGTTCTGTTCCTATGACACTTCTCTATTCCTAATGTTTATTACTTGGCGTCTGATGCATTTATAATGAAACGTGCGGGCAAAGATCTGCTGGTGTTTCGCTCTTGAAATACGTTGTCCCGTCCATCAACCTTACCATTTTCAGTGAACTATGTCTCTGCTGTAAGCTGAATAGTATGTACCGGGCTGCCTCTGTAATTTTCCAATTCATTCTACAGAAAGCCTTTGACTTGACTTCTTTTATGATCTCTCAGGCAAAATGTCACAATGTTAAAAGTTGATAGCTCCAAGATTTCACACAGATTGACCCCATTAAACCACAGAGCTTTTTTTTTTTTTTAAATCTTGCATATTTTTGTAGATTATTTTTTATTTAATGAGCAGAATGTCAGAATAAATATAGAATATGTATTACGTATGCTACGTAAGATTGCCAGATTTATTTTCTGTCTTCTATCTTTAACACATTCTGCAGCACTGTACACTGATTGCAGATATTCACATCAGTTCCTCTGCCCTAAAGGACTCCTAATCTCCACTCCTGATCACATATACTGGATGTTTGCAGGAAGAAAATTATATATTAATATTAGAGATGAGTGAGCACTAAAATGCTCGGGTGCTCGTTATTCGAGTCGAACTTTTCCCGATCCTCGGGTGCTCGTTTCGAGTAACGAACCCCATTGAAGTCAATGGGAGACTCGAGCATTTTTTGCAGGGGACCAAGGCTCTGCCTAGGGAAGGCTGGGTAAAAACCTGGAAACCTCAGAAAATGATGGAAACACCACGGAAATGGACAGGAAACAGCAGGGGCAGCATGCATGGATGCCTCTGAGGCTGCTTAATCCCACCATTACCCCAAATTCTCAGGCAACAGCCTGGTGGTTACCCTCATGGCAATTGTGCTCACTCAGACCAAGAAAGGCGATGCAAATACCCATCACATGTTAGGGAAGCACCCAACTAGGTGCAACGAAGGTCCATCACCGCCTGCAGGTGACACCACTGCTCATGCTGGCACTGCAGCTGAAATCAAGTTTAGTATCTGTTCTTATCAGTTGCTGTGGCTGCTGGTGGTATAGTGGTGAGCATAGCTACTTCCCAAGCAGTTGACCCGGGTTCGATTCCAGTCTTTTGCAGGAGGCAATTAAAAGAAGATCTAAAAAAAATCAGTACAATATCTAATACGTCCCCCTACCCGGGTAAATTGTTTGGAGAGAGGGCCTGTAGGTGGGGGGGGGAGGTTTCGCTGGAAGAGCCAGAGGAGTGCCCCCTGGGCTAGCGTGTGTGATGGTGACAACAGCCGGAATGGATTTTGAAAAACTGTCGCATCAACTGGTATGGTATCGATTCTTCTCAGTTTAATACCATATACGTCCCCTCATCTTGGGACCTTATATTTCATGGATTTTTCGACCACGGAAAACGGAAAAAGAGCTTGCTCTGGCCAGGGGAGTGTCTTTCCCACTGCAGCTAAGGGGACGTGTCCATGCTCTGCCTATCACAGGTCAGGGGGCAATTAAAAGAAGAACCAAAAAAAACATCAGTACAATATCTAATACGTCCCCTATCCGGGTAAATTGTTTGGAGAGAGGGCCTGTAGGTGGGGGGCAGGCTGGGGGGAAGGAGGTTTCGCTGGAAGAGCCAGAGGAGTGCCCCCTGGGCTAGCGTGTGTGGTGGTGACAACAGCCGGGTGTCGTTAGAATGACGACGCAGGACCCCAACTTAAAAATTTAGCATCAACCGGTACAGTCGTAAATTATGAGATTGATCAAGTGTGGTATGTCTTCTATGTATACTACTCAGTTTAATACCGTATATGGCAGCTATCCGGAAAAATAGTTTGGAGACGAGAGAGAAAGATAGGACAAA
The DNA here is from genome assembly GCA_900303285.1 of Rhinella marina. NCBI lineage: Eukaryota > Metazoa > Chordata > Amphibia > Anura > Bufonidae > Rhinella > Rhinella marina. The sequence continues at coordinate 57,900 of ONZH01020126.1, forward strand.
GAAGTAAATTGTTTGGCGAGAGGGCCTGTAGGTGGGGGGCAGGCTGGGGGAAGGAGGTTTCGCTGGAAGAGCCAGAGGAGTGCCCCCTGGGCTAGCGTGTGTGGTGGTGACAACAGCCGGATGTAGTTAGAATGACGATGCAGGACCCCAACTTAAAAATTTTGCATCAACCGGTACAATTGTCAATTATGAGCTCGATCAAGTGTGGCATGACTTTTAAATGGATATTGCATGTGGTCACGTACTCCCTGGAACCCCATAGTCACCCCTTCCCTGATGTGCTAGCCCAGAACATTCTCTGCCCCAATTCGCAAGACCTTTTGCTGTTTCTGTGTGCTGACAGTGGGGATTTACCAGTGTTGTCTGAGGAGGTGGTGGACAATGGCGAGACACAGGTGTCGGGGGGTGAGGTAGTTGTATGGGAAGCAAGTTACAGTGGGGACTCCTTGGGGGGACTTTCTCATGATGGGACAGATTCAACTTGGGTGGATCAGGCACAGGAACAGATCAATTTTTTTTGTGTTTATTTAACTTTTATTTAGCAAAAATAACCAGAGATATTTATTCGTTATCTTCTCTGCGCAGTCTGGCGTTGGGGTTCGTCACTTTGATGGCGAGCTGTGCCGCTCTCTCCACAATGGTCTTTAGGTTCTTAGATGGAGACGTTGTCGGCGATTTCAGCACAGAAGGACTTGTTGCTCATCAACAGAACCTGGACCTCCTTGACATTGTGGACCAGGAATTTGCGGAACCCTGTTGGCAGCATGTGTTTGGTCTTCTACTTGCTACCGTATCCAATGTTGGGCAATATAGATACGCAGGTAATATTATTTTTCACACCTATCCCAAAAATAAAATTTACGCAGTTTGCGCAAATAAAACTGGAAACTGGAATTGGAGAGAGGGCCTGTAGGTGGACCTCCGGAAAAATTGTTTGGAGAGAGGGCCTGTAGGTGGAACTCCGGAAAAATTGTTTGGAGAGAGGGCCTGTAGGTGGACCTCCGGAAAAATTGTTTGGACAGAGGGCCTGTAGGTGAACCTCCGGAAAAATTGTTTGGAGAGAGGGCCTGTAGGTGGACCTCCGGAAAAATTGTTTGGACAGAGGGCCTGTAGGTGGACCTCCGGAAAAATTGTTTGAAGAGAGGGCCTGTAGGTGGACCTCCGGAAAAATTGTTTGGACAGAGGGCCTGTAGGTGGACCTCCGGAAAATAGTTTGGACAGAGGGCCTGTAGGTGGACCTCTGGAAAAATTGTTTGAATAGAGGGCCTGTAGGGGGCCCTCCTGAAAAATTGTGCTAAAAGAGTGCCAGTTGAACCTCTAAAAAATGGCGTTTTTTTTGGTCAGCGTTAGGCAAAGACGATATGGAGGAGGAGGAGGAGGAGTAGGAGGAGTAGAGAAGAGTAATCGGATACATAAGTAATGTTAATCTTTAGCTGCTTTCACCCGGAGGAGATTTGAATTCCGGTGAAATCCAGGCTTTGTTCATTTTAATAAGCGTCAGCCTGTCAGCGCTGTCAGTTGACAGGCGTGTACGCTTATCGGTGATGACGCCACCAGCTGCACTGAATACCCGCTCTGACAGCACGCTAGCGGCAGGGCAGGCCAGCACCTCCAAGGCGTACAGCGTCAGTTCAGGACACGTGTCCAGCTTTGAAACCCAGTAGTTGTATGGAGCAGAGTGATCGATACGGACGTTGGTATGGTCAGCTAGGTACTCCCTCACCATCTTCCTGTACAGCTCCCCCCTACTCTGCCTAGACTGGGGACAGGTGACAGTGTCTTGCTGGGGTGACATAAAAGTGGCAAAGGCCTTGGAGAGCGTTCCCCTGCCAGTGCTGGACAAGCTGCCTGCTCGCCTCCTCTCCCCCGCTACTTGGCCCACAGAACCATGCCCTCTGCCGCTAGCGGCGTCAGATGGGAAGAATTGTTTCAGCTTGTGCACCAGGGCCTGTTGATATCTATTCACTCTCATACTCCTTTCCTCTGCAGGGATGAGAGTGGAAAGGTTCTGCTTGTACCGTGGGTCCAGGAGAGTGAACACCCAGTAATCGGTGTTTGAAAAAATTCTTCTAACGCGAGGGTCACGGGATAGGCAGCCTAACATGAAGTCTGCCATGTGCGCCAGAGTCCCAACACGCAAGAATTCCCTCTCCTCACTGGCCTGACTCTCCATTTCCTCCTCCTCCTCCTCCAAGTCCTCCTCTTCAGCCCATACACACTCAAGAGTTAAGGACTGAGCACTGGTACCCTCTACTGTCTCGCCGACATTCTCCTCCTCTTCCTCCTCATCCTCATCCCCCTCCTCCGATACGCGCTGAGAAACAGACCGGAGGGTGCTCTGGCTATCAAGCGACGTATCTTCCTCCACCGTCTCTTGTGACAAGCGCAAAGCATCCGACTTGATGCTGAGCAGTGAGTTTTTCAACAGGCAAAGCAGCGGGATGGTGAGGCTGATAATGGCGGCATCGCCGCTGACCATCTGTGTTGACTCCTCAAAGTTGCTCAACACCTGGCAGATATCAGACATCCACGTCCACTCCTCATTGTAGACTTGAGGAATCTGACTGACCTGACTACCAGTTCTGGTGGAAGTTGACATCTGGCAGTCTACAATCGCTCTGCGCTGCTGGTAAACTCTGGATAACATGTTTAATGTGGAATTCCATCTCGTGGGCACGTCGCACAACAGTCGGTGAGCGGGCAGTTGTAGGCTGCGCTGCGCTGCCCTGAGAGTGGCAGCATCTGTGGTCGACTTGCGGAAATGCGCACAGATGCGGCGCACCTTGGTGAGCAAATCAGACAGATTGGGGTATGTCTTGAGGAACCGCTGAACTATGAGATTGAACACGTGGGCCAGGCATGGCACATGTGTCAGTCTGCCGAGTTGCAGAGCCGCCACCAGGTTACGCCCGTTGTCACACACAACCATGCCTGGCTTGAGGTTCAGCGGTGCCAGCCACAGATCGGTCTGCGCCGTGATGCCCTGTAACAGCTCTTGGGCGGTGTGCCTTTTGTCACCTAAGCTCAGCAGTTTGAGCACCGCCTGCTGGCGCTTACCCACGGCACTGCTGCTGTGCCTAGAGCTACCGACTGAAGGCGCCGTGCCCACGGATGGTAATTCGGTGGAGGAGGAGGAGGGGTCGGAGGAGGAGGAGGCATAGTATGTCTGAGAGACCGTGACCGAGGTAGGCCCCGCAATCCTCGGTGTGGGCAGTACATGAGCGGCCCCAGGGTCATTCTCGGTCCCAGCCTCCACCAAGTTAACCCAATGTGCCGTCAGTGAGATATAGTGTCCCTGCCCGGCAGCACTTGTCCACGTGTCCGTGGTTAGGTGGACCTTCTCAGAAACAGCGTTGGTCAGGGCACGGATGATGTTCTCTGACACGTGCTGGTGTAGGGCTGGGACGGCACATCGGGGAAAAATAGTGGCGGCTGGGGACCGAATACCGAGGGGCAGCCACCGCCATGAGATTGCGAAAGGCCTCGGTCTCTACCAGCCTATAGGGCAGCATCTCCAGGCTAAGCAATTTGGAGATGTGGACGTTGAGGGCTTGGGCATGTGGGTGGGTGGAACTGTATTTCCTCTTGCGCTCCAGCGTCTGCTGTAAAGACAGCTGAACGCTGCGCTGGGACACGTTGGTGGACGCTGTGGAGGATCGTGGAGGCGAAGGTGTGGTTTTCCGGCGGGAGGCGCTCGTGCCGGGGTCCTGGCTAGCAGAGGCAGCAAGTGACTCAGGGGGTTGACTAGCAGAGGCAGCGAGTGACACAGGGGAAGGAGCAGTGCTGTGACCCGCAGGAGGTGGTGAACGGCCTTGGTTCCATTGAGTGGGGTGTTTAGCACTCATATGCCTGCGCATGCTGGTGGTGGTTAGGCTAGTAGTGGTGGCACCCCTGCTGATCCTGGTGTGGCACAGGTTGCACACCACAGTCCGTCGGTCATCCTCACTTTCTTTAAAGAACCTCCAGACTTGCGAACATCTAGGCCTCGCCACGGGAGCTTCACTACGTGAAACAGTTGCTGCTGATGCACCAGCTCTGGCCCTGCTTCTCCCTCTGGCCACACCACTGCCTCTTACAACCTGTTCTGGTGCAGCACTCGCCTCCGCCTCAGAAGCACTGTCTTCACTCGGCATATCAACCCAGCTCGGGTCAGTCACCTCGTCATCCTCCGATTCCTCAGTCTGCTCCCCCCTCGGAATTCCTCCCCTTACAACAACTTCACCACTGTCTGACAACCGTGTCTCCTCATCGTCCGACACCTCTTTACAAACTTCTTCCACTAACTCAACATTGTCATCATCATCATCATCATCACCCACAGACTGCGACAGTTGGAAAACTTGGGCATCGGGAAAGAGGTCAGCAGCAACCTGAGAAGTGGTTTGTGACTCTGGGAAGGGTCCAGAAAACAGTTCCTGAGAGTATGCCGGATCGCATTCCAAATTTTCCTGGGAGGGGCAGACTGGGGGGAAGGAGGTTGAGGTGGAGGAGCCAGAGGAGTGCTCCCTTGGGTAACGTGGGTGGACTGCGTGGAAGACTGACTGGCGGACAAATTACTTGAAGCATTATCCGCAATCCACGAGATCAGCTGTTCGCACTGTTGTGGTTTCAACAGTCCTCTACCACGTGTCCCTGTAAGTTGAGACATGAAGCTAGGGAGTGTAGCTCTGCGGCGTTCCACAGCTCCCTCATCAGCAGGTAGTGTCTCACCCTGCCCAGGACCACGGCCTCTGCCCCCTGCAGTAATTGAATGCCCACGCCCCCACACCCTCGTCCTCGACCCTTAGCCCTGGGGTTCAACATTTTCTGTATATAAGTGTATTCTATAAAAAAAAATAAATAAATGGGTCTGGTGTACTGAAACCCACAAACTTGTTCAGTCTGGTTTAATTTTGTGACGTACAGAAAGTGTCACCTGGACAGAATATACGGTTTGGAGTGAGTGTGCTGAACTGTGACACACAGAAAGGTTACACGCAGCTGTGTGAAATGGATTTGTATCACTCAGCTAAAACAACAAAAAAACTAATTTTTTTCTATATTTGTTTTAATATTTTTTTTAGTTTTGTTTTTTTGGGAACGTGACATGCAGAAACTATCGTACAGCTGACTGACACCCTAATAACGGTGGCTATTTAGACTGCGACCCAGACAAATGTCGCACAGAGATTTTTAGGATCAAGCTTTACACGTGACAGGTAGCAAATGACTTAGTTGTATTCGGTGACGTACAGAAAGTGTCACCTGGACAGAAAATACGGATTGGAAAGAGTGTGCTGAACTGTGACACACAGAAAGGTTACACGCAGCTGTGTGAAATGGATTTGTATCACTCAGCTAAAACAACAAAAAAACTAATTTTTTTCTATATTTTGTTTTAATATTTTTTTTTTAGTTTTGTTTTTTTGGGAACGTGACGTGCAGAAACTATCGTACAGCTTACTGACACCCTAATGACGGTGGCTATTTAGACTGCGACCCAGACAAATGTCGCCCAGAGATTTTTAGGATCAAGCTTTACACGTGACAGGTAGCAAATGACTTGGTTGGATTCGGTGACGTACAGAAAGTGTCACCTGGACAGAAAATACGGATTGGAAAGAGTGTGCTGAACTGTGACACACAGAAAGGTTACACGCAGCTGTGTGAAATAAATTTGTATCACTCAGCTAAAACAACAAAAAAACTAATTTTTTTTCTATATTTTGTTTTAATATTTTTTTTTTTGTTTTTGTTTTTTTGGGAACGTGACGTGCAGAAACTATCGTACAGCTGACTGACACCCTAATGACGGTGGCTATTTAGACTGCGACCCAGACAAATGTCGCTCAGAGATTTTTAGGATCAAGCTTTACACGTGACAGGTAGCAAATGACTTGGTTGTATTCGGTGACGTACAGAAAGTGTCACCTGGACAGAATATACGGTTTGGAGTGAGTGTGCTGAACTGTGACACACAGAAAGGTTACACGCAGCTGTGTGAAATGGATTTGTATCACTCAGCTAAAACAACAAAAAAACGAATTTTTTTTCTATATTTTGTTTTAATATTTTTTTTTAGTTTTGTTTTTTTGGGAACGTGACGTGCAGAAACTATCGTACAGCTGACTGACACCCTAATGACGGTGGCTATTTAGACTGCGACCCAGACAAATGTCGCACAGAGATTTTTAGGATCAAGCTTTACACGTGACAGGTAGCAAATGACTTGGTTCTATTCGGTGACGTACAGAAAGTGTCACCTGGACAGAATATACGGTTTGGAGTGAGTGTGCTGAACTGTGACACACAGAAAGGTTACACGCAGCTGTGTGAAATGAATTTGTATCACTCAGCTAAAACAACAAAAAAACTAATTTTTTTTCTATATTTTGTTTTGGATTTTTGTTTTTTTGGGAACGTGACGTGCAGAAACTATCGTAGAGCTAACTGACACCCTACTGACGGTAGCTATTTAGACTGCGACCCAGACAAATGTTGCACAGAGATTTTTGGGATGAAGCCATACACGTGACAGGCAGCAAATGACTTGGTTGTATTCGGTGACATACAGAAAGTGTCACCTGGACAGAAAATAGTGAGTGTACTGAACTGTGACACACAGAATGCTTCCACACTGCTGTGTGCAATGGATTTGTATCACTGAGATATAACATAAAAAAATAAAAGGGAGTTATACATGGCGATAGCTGCACTACTAGTGCCAGCCAGCCAAGTGACAAAAAAAAAAAAATGTCTTCTAGCCCTTAGAAGGGCTGTTGGGTTCTTTGTGGGTGATCCCTGCCTAACAGAGAACTAAATGCAGGCCCTAACACTGTCCCTGAAAGGCAGCAGCTCTATCCCTAACGACATCCAGACGGCATCTGAGCCGAGCACCGTGGCCAGTCACTGGTATATTCCAGGGTCACCTGATCAGGCCAGCCAACCCCTGCTATCGACATGTAAGGGCCCCACGTGATGCTGGGTGTACCGCAGAGTCTCCTGGCTTGTGATTGGCTGTGTTTTTAGGCGCCTAAAAAGCACGATGCTGAAGTTGCCATTTCCTCGAGCATGGCGAGATACTCGTCCGAGCAGCGAGCACTTACGAGTACCCTAATACTCGAACGAGCACCAAGCTTGGACGAGTATGCTCGCTCATCTCTAATTAATATGTTTTTGTTATATGGCAGTAAACCCATTCAATCATGAGCAGAACTGCAAAACTTCAAACCTATATTGTCCCTGAAAAAATCACAGAAAAAGATAGAAAACATCCTGCACGATATGATAGTAAATATGTGGATGTGCATGGCTACATTTATAAGGAAAAACAATCACGGAAAATAATGATGCGAATAGATGCTAACATCAAATCAAGCATTCATGTGCACTTTTGCCCTCCCTATCTTACAGACAACTGTGACTTGGTAGTACGTATAGGTGTCTGTGATCCTCCTGGATGTGTTGCTGGATGCACACAGAGGTGACTAGGAGCAACACACGATACAGTATGTGCAGGGTCTGCGCTCCTGAATGTAGATGCCCAACTGCATAGGTAGGCTTAGAGTAGGTCCTGCCTGACTGAGACCACCTTGGCTTGGTAGGTGGGCACAGATGTTTTTTGATCAAAATATATTGGCTGAGAGTCTCAGATTTTATCGTATCAGAGTAAGGGCATAGTCCATATATAATGTTTGCATCTATTGTGCATTATTTTCTATGATTTTTTTTCCCTATATGGTCCTTGGTCAATTTCGACCCTGGGTTCCCAGTGCTGCAAGGCAGTGCTAATCATTGAACTGCTGTGCTACTCTGAAATCTACAGTTATAGTACTTAACGTATATGGCACTCAAACAATCCATATATACTTCCAAGTCCAATTCTCGATCGATTTAAATTGAGGAAAACTGAATACTAAAGTGTATTTAAAGGAGTATGCAAACCTATTTTTTTTTTTTTCAAATGGAAGCACATGGACTGTGTAGTAACAAAAAAAAACTTTAGTTTTGTACCATGTAGGAGTAGTATGGATCCATAATATGATAGTTTGTGTGGTCTAAAAGACATTTGAAAATAGTTTATTGAAGAAAGTTCTCTTTTTTTGGCACATTTTTTTTCAGTCACCTGGAAATGCAACTGGCTTTTTGTTGTTCTGCTGTATGCTTCGTTATTACTTGCAGGTGGAGATTTATCAAGATGGTGCATGCTACACTTCTAACCCACATCACCCCTCTTTTCTAGCTTACCTGTTTTTATAAATGTGCCCTATCATGTGTTAGGTTAACCCCTAAATAAGCTATTTGAATGACTTCTTCTTGCTCCGTAACAGCCTTCCCCAGCTGAGATAGTAGAGACTGTTACATTATAGAGATAGCATGGAGCCTTAACCCTTTCAGTACCGAGCCACTTTTCACCTTAAATAGCAGGACGATTTTTGCAAATCTGACATGTCACTTTATGTGGTAATAACTTTAGAACGCTTTTACTTATCCAGGCCATTCTGAGATTGTTTTCTTATGACACATTGTACTTCATGACAATCATAAATTTGAGTCAATATATTTCACTTTTATTAATGAAAAAATCCAAAATTTACCAAAAATTTTGAAACATTTTCAATTTTTAAAATTTCAATTTCTCTGCTTTTAAAACAGAAAGTAATACCTCATAAAATATTTGTTACTTAACATTCCCCATATGTCTAATTTATGTTGGCATCATTTTGTAAATGTAATTTTATTTTTTTTAGGAAGTTAGAGGGTTTAGAAGTTTAGAAGCAATTTTTCAAATTTTCAACAAAATTTCGCAAACCATTTTTTTGAGCACCAATTCAGTTCTAAAGTGATTTTATGAGGCTTACCTAATGGCAACCACCCATAAATGACCCCATTTTGGAAACTACACCCTTCAAATGATAAAAAACTGATGTTACAAACTTTGTTAACCCTTGAGGTGTTCCACAGAATTAAAGGAAAATGGAGGTGAAATGTCCAAATTTCACTTTTTTGGTAGATTATTTATGTTAATATTTTTTTTTCTTGCAACACAGCAAGGGTTAACAGCAAACTAAACCTCAATATACATTACTCTGATTCTGAAGTTTACAGAAATACCCCATATGTGGTGGTAAACTGCTCTATGGACACGTGGCAGTGGTCAGAAGGAAAGGAGTGCCATATGGATTTTGGAGGTAGATTTTGCTAGAATGGTTTTTAGGCACCATTTAGTATTTTAAGAGACCCTGACGTACCCCTAGAGTGGAAACCCTAAAAAAATGACCCAATTTTAGAAACTACACCCCTTAAAGAATATATCAAGGGGGGTACTGACCACTTTGACCCCCTAAGTGTTTTATGGAATTTGGAAACACTTGGCTGTGAAAATGAAAAGTTTCATTTCTTCCAAAAAAATATTGCTTTAGCCCCAAATTTTTCATTTTCACAAGGGGTAACAGGAGAAAAAGCACCCCATAATTTGTTCCCCATTTTCTCCTGAATACGGTAACACCCCATACGTGGTGATAGACTGCTGTGGGGGCGAATGGCAGACCTCAGAACAGAAGGAGCGCCATATGAATTTTGCAGCACAGATTTTGATGGATTGGTTTGCGGGAGCCATTGATTTTTTTTTTTTTTTAGTTATTGTCTTATGTGGGGGCTCATTTTTTGCGGGATGAGGTGACGTTTTTATTGGTACCATTTCGGGGTACATGAGACTTTTTGATCGCTTGGTATTACGCTTACGCTTACGCTTCTAACTGTCCTATTTTTTTAAATTTTTCTGGCGATTTTCTTAGGTAGGGTCTAATTTTTTGCGGAATGAGATGACGGTTTGATTGGTACTATTTTGGGGTAAATACACCTTTTTGATCACCTGTTATTACACTTTTTGTGAGGCAAGAGGGAAAAAAATGGCTGTTTTGGCATACTATTTTTTAAATTTTTTTTACAGCATTCACCTGGGAGGCCATCTCATGTAATATTTTTATAGAGCAGGTTGTTACGGACGCGGTGATACCCAATATGTCTAGCATTTTTATTTTTGTTAAGTTTTACACATTAGATGCATTTTAGAATAGAATAAAATCTTGTTTTGTGTTGCCATTTTCTGAGAGCCATATTGTTTTTATTTTTCTAGAGATTGTCTTAGGTAGGGTTTCAATTTTTGCGGGACGAGATGACTGTTTGATTGGTACTAGAGATGAGCGAACATGCTCGTCCGAGCTTGGTGCTCGTTTGAGCATTAGTGTATTCGCATTTTCTCGCTACTCGGATGAGCATATCGCGATCCTCGAGGAAATGGCAACTTCCTCTTCCTGCATGTTAGCCGCCTTTTTTCAGCCAATCAACATGCAGGAGAGTCTTTGGTACCTCCTAACATCACGTGGAGCCCCTACAAGTCGATAGCAGGGATTGGCTGGCCAGATCAGATGACCTGGGAATATAAGAATCTGGTCCCGCGCTGCTCGCCGTCTGCATGAAATTAGGGATAGAGCTGCTGTCTGTCAGGAAGAGTGTTAGGGCCTGAATTTAGATGTTGGTTAGGCAGGAATCACCCACAAAGAACCCAACAGCCCTTCTAAGGGCTACAAGCACGTTTTTTTTTGGTCTCCTCCTGGCAGCTGGCTGGGACTAGTAGTGCAGCTACCGCCAACTTGGCTGCACACTCTTAGGGGGTGAAATTAGAATATGGTTATGCAGGAATCATCCACAAAGAACCCAACGCTCCTTCTAAGGGCTACAACAACATTTTTTTTTTTAGCCTCCTCTCGGCTGCTGGCTGGGACTTGTACCCACACAGACCCCAATGAAATTGCCCAAAGTCCTCTCAGTACTCATTTTTGCTGCTGCTGTACCTTGGCTTGCTGGGATCTGTAGTGCAGTCTAGGGAATACGTTTTTTCACTCAGTTATATAAACTACAGTCCAGTGAACAATTGTGAGGTGTGCGATACACTAGCCGCAGTCTAGAGAATACGTTTTTATTCTCAGTTATATAAACTACAGTCCAGTGAACAATTGTGAGGTGTCCGATACACTAGCCGCAGTCTAGAGAATACGTTTTTATTCTCAGTTATATAAACTACAGTCCAGTGAACATTTGTGAGGTGTGTGATACACTAGCCACAGTCTAGAGAATAATTTTTTTCACTCAATTACATAAACTACAGTCCAGTGAACAATTGTGAGGTGTGCGGTACACTAGCTGCAGTCTAGAGAATACGTTTTTATTCTCAGTTATATAAACTACAGTCCAGTGAACAATTGTGAGGTGTGCGGTACACTAGCCGCAGTCTAGAGAATACGTTTTTATTCTCAGTTATATATATTACAGTCCAGTGAACAATTGTGAGGCGTGCGATACACTAGCCGCAGTCTAGAGACTATTTTTTCACTCAATTACAAAAACTACAGTCCAGTGAACAATTGTGAGGTGTGCGGTACACTAGCCGCAGTCTAGAGAATACGTTTTTATTCTCAGTTATATAAACTACAGTCCAGTGAACAATTGTGATGTGTGCGATACACTAGCCACAGTCTAGAGAATAATTTTTTTCACTCAATTACATAAACTACAGTCCAGTAAACAATTGTGAAGTGTGCGGTACACTAGCCGCAGTCTAGAGAATACGTTTTTATTCTCAGTTATATAAACTACAGTCCAGTGAACAATTGTGAGGTGTGCGATACACTAGCCGCAGTCTAGAGAATATTTTTTTTCACTCAATTACATAAACTACAGTCCAGTAAACAATTGTGAGGTGTGCGGTACACTAGCCGCAGTCTAGAGAATACGTTTTTATTCTCAGTTATATAAACTACAGTCCAGTGAACAATTGTGAGGTGTGCGATACACTAGCCGCAGTCTAGAGAATAATTTTTTTCACTCAATTACATAAACTGCAGTCCAGTGAACAATTGTGAGGTGTGCGGTACACTAGCCACAGTCTAGAGAATTCGTTTTTATTCTCAGTTATATAAACTACAGTCCAGTGAACAATTGTGAGGTGTGCGATACACTAGCCGCAGTCTAGAGAATAACGTTTTTCACTCAATTACATAAACTACAGTCCAGTAAAAAATTGTGAGGTGTGCGGTACACTAGCCGCAGTCTAGAGAATACGTTTTTATTCTCAGTTATATAAACTACAGTCCAGTGAACAATTGGGAGGTGTGCGATACACTAGCCGCAGTCTAGACAATAATTATTTTCACTCAATTACATAAACTACAGTCCAGTAAACAATTGTGAGGTGTGCGGTACACTAGCCGCAGTCTAGAGAATACGTTTTTATTCTTAGTTATATAAACTACAGTCCAGTGAACAATTGTGAGGTGTGCGATACACTAGCCGCAGTCTAGAGAATCATTTTTTCACTCAATTACATAAACTAAAGTCCAGTGAACAATTGTGAGGTGTGCGGTACACTAGCCGCAGTCTAGAGAATACGTTTTTATTCTCAGTTATATAAACTACAGTCCAGTGAACAATTGTGAGGTGTGCGATACACTAGCCTCAGTCTAGAGAATAATTTTTTTCACTCAATTACATAAACTACAGTCCAGTAAACAATTGTGAGGTGTGCGGTACACTAGCCGCAGTCTAGAGAATACGTTTTTATTCTCAGTTATATAAACTTCAGTCCAGTGAACAATTGTGAGGTGTGCGATACACTAGCCGCAGTCTAGAGAATAATTTTTTTCACTCAATTACATAAACTACAGTCCAGTGAACAATTGTGAGGTGTGCAGTACACTAGCCGCAGTCTAGAGAATACGTTTTTATTCTCAGTTATATAAACTACAGTCCAGTGAACAATTGTGAGGTGTACGATACACTAGCCGCAGTCTAGAGAATAATTTTTTTCACTCAATTACATAAACTTCAGTCCAGTGAACAATTGTGAGGTGTGCGGTACACTAGCCGCAGTCTAGATAATACGTTTTTATTCTCAGTTATATAAACTACAGTCCAGTGAACAATTGTGAGGTGTATGATACACTAGCCGCAGTCTAGAGAATAATTTTTTTCACTCAATTACATAAACTACAGTCCAGTAAACAATTGTGAGGTGTGCGGTACACTAGCCGCAGTCTAGAGAATACGTTTTTATTCTTAGTTATATAAACTACAGTCCAGTGAACAATTGTGAGGTGTGCGACACACTAGCCGCAGTCTAGAGAATCATTTTTTCACTCAATTACATAAACTAAAGTCCAGTGAACAATTGTGAGGTGTGCGGTACACTAGCCGCAGTCTAGAGAATACGTTTTTATTCTCAGTTATATAAACTACAGTCCAGTGAACAATTGTGAGGTGTGCGATACACTAGCCGCAGTCTAGAGAATAATTTTTTTCACTCAATTACATAAACTACAGTCCAGTGAACAATTGTGAGGTGTGCGGTACACTAGCCACAGTCTAGAGAATTCGTTTTTATTCTCAGTTATATAAACTACAGTCCAGTGAACAATTGTGAGGTGTGCGATACACTAGCCGCAGTCTAGAGAATACGTTTTTATTCTCAGTTATATAAACTACAGTCCAGTGAACAATTGTGAGGTGTGCGATACACTAGCCACAGTCTAGAGAATCATTTTTTTCACTCAATTACATAAACTTCAGTCCAGTGAACAATTGTGAGGTGTGCGGTACATTAGCCGCAGTCTAGAGAATACGTTTTTATTCTCAGTTATATAAACTACAGTCCAGTGAACAATTGTGAGGTGTGCCGTACACTAGCTGCAGTCTAGAGAATACGTTTTTATTCTCAGTTATATAAACTACAGTCCAGTGAACAATTGTGAGGTGTGCGATACACTAGCCGCAGTCTAGAGAATAATTTTTTTCACTCAATTACATAAACTACAGTCCAGTAAACAATTGTGAGGTATGCGGTACACTAGCCGAAGTCTAGAGAATACGTTTTTATTCTCAGTTATATAAACTTCAGTCCAGTGAACAATTGTGAGGTGTGCGATACACTAGCCGCAGTCTAGAGAATAATTTTTTTCACTCAATTACATAAACTGCAGTCCAGTGAACAATTGTGAGGTGTGCGGTACACTAGCCACAGTCTAGAGAATTCGTTTTTATTCTCAGTTATATAAACTACAGTCCAGTGAACAATTGTGAGGTGTGCCGTACACTAGCTGCAGTCTAGAGAATACGTTTTTATTCTCAGTTATATAAACTACAGTCCAGTGAACAATTGTGAGGTGTGCGATACACTAGCCGCAGTCTAGAGAATCATTTTTTCACTCAATTACATAAACTACAGTCCAGTGAACAATTGTGAGGTGTGCGGTACACTAGCCGCAGTCTAGAGAATACGTTTTTATTCTCAGTTATATAAACTACAGTCCAGTGAACAATTGTGAGGTGTGCGATACACTAGCCGCAGTCTAGAGAATACGTTTTTATTCTCAGTTATATAAACTACAGTCCAGTGAACAATTCTCTAGTGTGCTGCACAGCAGCGTCAGTCTTTAAAATACGTATTTTCTCTCAGTTATATGTATTACAGTCCAGTGAAAAATGGAGTGCTTTGCGGTAAAATAGCCGCCATTTAAAGACTACGTTTTTTTCTCAGTTATATGTACTACAGTCCAGTAAACAATTCTCTAGTGTGCTGCACAGCAGCGTCAGTCTATAAAATACGTATTTTCTCTCAGTTATATGTATTACAGTCCAGTGAAAAATGGAGTGCTGTGCGGTAAAATAGCCGCCATTTAAAGACTACGTTTTTTTCTCAGTTATATGTACTACAGTCCAGTGAACAATTCTCTAGTGTGCTGCACAGCAGCGTCAGTCTATAAAATACGTATTTTCTCTCAGTTATATGTATTACAGTCCAGTGAAAAATGGAGTGCTTTGCGGTAAAATAGCCGCCATTTAAAGACTACGTTTTTTTCTCAGTTATATGTACTACAGTCCATTGAAAAATGTAGTGGTTTGCAGTAAAATAGCCGCAGTCTAAAAATTCCTTTTTTCTCTCAGTTATATATACTACAGTGCAGTGAACAATTCTCTAGTGTGCGGTATAGTAGCCGCACTCTAGTGTTGACACCAACAAGTGACCAAGTTAGTTGAGGTAGCAGGTGAAGCACATAAAATTTTACACTGACACAGCATGGCGGTGACAACAGAGTGACCAAGTTACACTCAGGTAGCAGGTGAAGCACATAAAATTTTACACTGACACAGCATGGCGGTGACGAAAGAGTGACGAAGTTACACTCAGGTAGTAGGTGAAGCACATAAAATTTTACACTGACACAGCATGGCGGTGACACCACCAATGCCTTGGTCAGACTGAGATTGCAGTCAAATGGCTGTAGGTGAGCCTCCCAAAAAATTTTTTTGGAGTGTCTGTAGTTGACCCCCCTGTAAAATTGTTTTTGGAGTGTCTGTAGTTGACCCTCCTATAAAATTGTTTTTGAGTATCTGTAGTTGACGCTACTAAAAAATTTGTTGGAAAGAGGGCCTGTAGGTGGCCCTCCGTAAACATTGTTTGTATAGAGCGCCAGTTGGCCCTCAGAAACATTGCCTGTTGGCTCAGCATTTGTGTAAGAAGAGAAGGAGGAGGAGGAGAGGATACATAAAGAATCTATATGTTGAGCTGCTTTCCCCCGCTGGAGATTTGCATTCCGGTGAAATCCAGGCTTTATTCATTTGAATAATAGTCAGCCTGTCAGTTGACAGGCGTGTACTCTTATCAGTGATGATGCCACCAGCTGCACTGAAGACCCGCTCTGACAACACGCTAGCGGCAGGGCAGGCCAGCACCTCCAAGGAGTACAGCGCCAGTTCGGGTAATGTGTCCAGCTTTGCAACCCAGTAGTTGTATGGAGCAGAGTGATCACGCAGGATGTTGGTATGGTCACCTAGGTACTCCCTCACCATCTTTCTGAACAGCTCCCCCCCTACTGGGGGACGGGCGACATAGTCTTGCTGCGGTGCCATAAAACTTGCAAAGTCCTTGGAGAGTGTTCCCCTTCCAGTGCTTGACAAGCTGCCTGCTCCCCTCCTCTCCCCCGCGAGTTGGCCAACAGAACTACGTCCTCTGCCGCTAGCGGTGTCAGATGGGAAGGATAGTTTCAGCTTGTGCACTAGGGACTGTTGATATTGATTCACTCTCATACTCCTTTCCTCTACAGGAATGAGAGTGGAAAAGTTCTTCTTGTACCTGGGATCCAGTAGGGTGAACACCCAGTAATTGGTGTTGTCAAAAATGCTTCTAACGCGAGGGTCACGGGAAAGGCAGCCTAACATGAAGTCAGCCATGTGCGCCAGAGTCCCAACACGCAATAATCTCCTCAATAGGCTGACTCTCTATTTCCTCCTCCTCCTCCAAATCCTCCTCTTCAGCCCATACACGCTCAACAGATAAGAAGGAATGAGCATAGGTACCCTCTTCAGTCTCGCCAACAGTCTCCTTCTCTTCCTCCTCTTCCTCCTCATCCCCTACCAATACGTGCTGAGAAACAGACCTGAGGGTGGTCTGGCTATCAAGCAATGTATCTTCTTTCCCCATCTCCTGTGACAAGAGCAAAGCCTCTGACTTCATGCTGAGCAGTGACTTTTTCAGCAGACAAAGCAGCGGGATGGTGACGCTGATAATGGCGACATTGCCGCTGACCATCTGTGTTGACTCCTCAAAGTTGCTTAACACCTGACAGATATCAGACATCCACGTCCACTCCTCATTGTACACTTGAAGAAGCTGACTAACCTGACTACCAGTTCTTGTGGAAGTTGTCATCTGGCAGTCTAGAATTGCTCTTCGCTGCTGGTAAACCCTGGCTAAAATGTGTAATGTGGAATTCCATTGTGTGGGCACGTTGCACAACAGTCAGTGATCTGTAAGTCGTAAGCGCCTTTGCACTGCCCTGAGAGTGGCAGCATCTGTGGTTGACTTGCGGAAATGCGCACAGATGCGTCGCACCTTGGTGAGCAAATCAGAAAAATTGGGGTAGGTCTTGAGGAACCGCTGAACCACAAGATTGAACACGTGGGCCAAGCAGGTTTTATATGCGGTGTTTATATGGGTTGTTGTTACTTTGGGAAATAGTATTGGTGTATAATGGCACATGTGTGAGCCTGCCGAGTTGCAAAGCCGCCACCAGGTTACGCCCGTTGTCACACAGAACCATGCCTGGTTTGAGTTTCAGCGGCACCAGCCAAAGATCGGTCTGCGCCGTGATGCCCTGTAACAGCTCTTGGGCGGTGTACTTCTTGTCACCTATGCTCAGCAGTTTCGGCACCGCCTGTTGGCGCTTACCCATGGCAGTGCTGCTGCGCCTAGAGCTACCGACTGAAGGCGCCGTGCTCACAGATTGTATTTGAGAGTAGGAGGAGGAGGAGGGGTTGGAGGAAGAGGCATAATAAGTCTGAGAAACCATGACCGAGGTAGGCCCCGCAATCCTTGGTGTGGGCATTACATGAGCGGCCCAGGGTCAGACTCGATTCCAGCCTCCACCAAGTTAACCCAATGTGCCATCAGGGAGATATAGTGTCCCTGCCCTCCAGCACTTGTCCACGTGTCCGTGGTTAGGTGGACCTTCTCAATAACCGCGTTGGTCCGGGCACGGATGATGTTCTCTGACACGTGCTGGTGTATGGCTGGGACGGCACATCGTGAAAAATAGTGGGGAACCAAGTACCGAGGGATAGCCACCGCCATCAGGTTGCGGAAAGCCTCAGTCTCTACCAGTCTATATCGCAGCATCTCCAGGCTCAGCAGTTTTAAAATGTGGATGTTTAGGGCTTGTGCATGTGGGTGGGTGGGTGGAAATGTATTTGCGTTTGTGCTTGCGCTCCAATGTCTGATGCAAAGAGCTGAAGGCTGCACTGGGACACACTGGTGTAGGGTGTGGAGGATCGTGGAGGTAAAGTGGTGGTTTTAGGATGGGAGGCGCTTGTGCCAGGGTCCTGGGCGGGGGGTTGACTCGCTGAGGCCAGCATGTGACAAAGGGGTAGGAGCAGTGGTGTGATAAGCAGGAGGTGAAAGGCCTTGGTTCCATTGAGCCATGTGTTCAGCACTTATATGCCTGAGCATGGTGGTAGTGGTTAGGCTGGTAGTTGGTGGCTCCCCCGCTGATCCTGGTGTGGCCACAGGTTGCACACCACAGTCCGTCGGTCATCCTCACATTCTTTAAAAAAACCTCCAGACTTGCGAACATCTAGGCCTCGGCACGGGAGCTTCACTACATGAAACAGTGGCTGATCTACTTGCTCTGGCCTGCTACTCCCTCTGGCCACCCCACTGCCTCTTCCAACCTGTTCTGGTGCTGCACTTGCCTCCCACTCAGAAGCACTGTCTTGGCTAGGCTTACCAACCCAGCTCAGGTCAGTCACCTCATCATCCACCTGCTCTTCCTCCGATTCCTCACTCTGCTCCCCCCTCGGACTTACTGCCCTGACAAAAACGTCAATGTCTGACAACCGTCTCTCATCATCATCCGACACCTCTTGACGCACTACTTGCAAGTCCACACTCTCATCACCCACAGACTGCGAAAGTTCTAAATTTTGGGCATCGGGACAGAGCAACTGCTCAGGTTGCTGTTGAGCAGTGGTTTGTGTATTTGGGTAGGGTCCTGAAAAGACTTCCTGTGAGTATGCCGGATCTGAATCCATATTTTCTATGGGAGGGGTGTTGAGGGGTTAATAGTGAGCAAGTCTGTCTATCTGTATGTATGTATCTTTCTCTCTCTTTTTTCACATGCTGGCCAGCAAACCTTTGTCTCTTGCCCACTATCATTTCCACAGACAAACTAGCTCAGTATTCCCCACCGCCAAACACACAGCATTACCAGCTACTTACCTTGCAGGAGACTAAACCTGAGGAGAGGGATGCTGGGTTTATATAGGGTGCTGCTAATTATTGCCAGGTGAGGCACAGCTGCAGCCAA